>VWYI01007351.1:6903-19444 GCA_013399455.1 Anthoscopus minutus | reverse complement strand
TGTGAGGCACGGCCTCTCCTCCACTTTTCTCATCTCAGCCAAAACAAGGTCCCTATTCTGTTCTGTTGTTAATACTGTAGTTATTGTTGTTGGTTTACCTTATTAAATATATTAGTAAAGAACTGTTATTTCAATTCCCATATCTCTGCCTGAGNTGTGAGGCACGGCCTCTCCTCCACTTTTCTCATCTCAGCCAAAACAAGGTCCCTATTCTGTTCTGTTGTTAATACTGTAGTTATTGTTGTTGGTTTACCTTATTAAATATATTAGTAAAGAACTGTTATTTCAATTCCCATATCTCTGCCTGAGAGCCCCGTGTTTTCAAAATACAATAATTCGGAGGGAAAGCGTGGGAGGGCTTACATTTTCTCATTTTCTTTTTTTTCTTTCATTTCAAAGGCGGTTCCTGCCTTCCTTAACAGATACCTGTCTTATAAACTGAGACACCATGTCCTGTTGCAACTAGCCCTACTAAAAAGTCTGTCCCCATCTCTTATATGAACCCTCTTTAAGTACTAAAAGGTCTCAACAGGATCTCTCTGGAGACTTCTCGAGACTGAACAAACTCAGCTCTCTCAGCCTTTCTTTATAGGACAGGTGTCCAGCCTTTCATTACTCCAGACTCATTCTTTCAAATCTGTTTTTCCTGTGTGGAGGACTCCAGAACTAGATGCAATAGTCCAATCATTAATGAGCTGTGGGTCTCTTTGCCAGAGGAAACCAAAATGAAAAATGTTCAAACAGTAATCAGATATTTTTACGCAAAAAATTGGTCAGAAGCTAGCATACACCTACCATTTGGTGACCCATTGACTTGGGAAGACCCTAAACTACCATTTGTAGTAAATTTGGACAAATGAAAAAAGGGCAGCATTTCTTAGTGGCTGCTCTGTGCCTTAGTTTTTATCCTAAGCATTGGATGTTTCCTGCTTCCAGTAGTGGGATAGTTTGCCAAACATAGTTTTTTGGCTTTAGCTGGTACAGCTTTGCAGGTAAGCAAGGACCCAGAGGCAAGGACGAGCAAAATCAAGGATACAAGCCTACATTGTTAGAAATGTAGGACAGAGCAGATGGTAAACAGTTAAGGAAATACCAGGATTCGCTTTTCTCCCTGTCCAAGTTTATTCTGCCACGCTCCACCCGGCCAAACTGGGAAAGAGAGGTCTCAGAAGCCCCCCACAACAAGGAGAGCCTGCACTCACCCTCAGATTAATTTGCTTTGTCAATCATTCATTTCAAATAGCTCTCATGAAGATTATGAGAACGAGTCCCCTTCTCCCCTTCCTGCCCACAGGCTTTGTTGTCGTATGAAATTAAATTTTTTTCATTTTGAATGTGTTTTAGAAATACCTAAGTGCTATAAATAAACAGATAATATGACACAAATAAAAGCTGAACCTGCCAAGTCAAGAAGATGACATCATTAGTACATGCTGGAAATTACAGAGCAGTGATTGCAACCTGAAGTGAACACACTATGCCAGTACAAACAAAAATCCATCCACATTTCTGACATAATTCCTTCACAAAGTTCTATACCTTGCCACCATGGAAATTTACTCAGCATGTGGTTTGGTTGCTTGGTCAAACAGTTGAAAATTAACACCATAAAGAGGCTTAGATGGGTTTGGGTTCAAGATCTTTTCTAGGTGGAGCCATCCTCTGTAGTTCATTGCAAATTATACCTTTACATGTCTAATTGTGTAACATCAGGGATGCTTGGTGCGTGTATCATAAATAGATACAATATGCTCTCAGCAAGCCCTATTTCAAAACTCTTACAGAATTGTGGCATTGACTTCAGTGTGTGTGCATCAGTAAAGCAAGGCTGGACTTTGTCATCTTTCCACTTTACTCAAAACCAAAAATCTGCTTGAAAACCATTATTACTCTATGTGCTGGAGAAAGGGATTCTCAGGGAAAACAGGGAAATTAACCTTCTGTGAAAGTTTTCCATTATTTTCTGATACTTCTGCAATGAAGTCATGTTATAGGTGCCTCATGCTTTTATACATTTGTCAAACATAAACTTCCCTGCTGTCTTAAGGAAATGTTAAATATGGCGATATCTAGTGAGGAGTCACTGCAGTAGATGATACCCTATTAAATCCCTTGTCACCTTCTGTAGAAAGGATAAGACTCACAAATCAACTTGCAGTCTTTCTTTCTAGCATCCTTATTGCTTGGTTTTTAACTGACTAGGTTCTGTAAAGAAAAACTGCCTCTGACATAAAGTGAATGAAAAAGCTCATTACATTAGCAGGAACAAGGGAGAGAGTTCACAATATGAACTCATGTGACAGCACAAACCCTTAGAATTGCAAAAAGCTGGTGAAAAGAAAATACCACTCTGGTTTCTAAAGAGGTTGTTACTATTTTGTGTGACTTTTAAAGAAAGTTGAAAGTGAATTAGAGACATTGCCTTGATAAGATTCACATCCAGGTAGAATTTTTGATGATACACATTGTCTTAAAGTTATTTTCTTAAGATATGTATTGCCAAACACACAATCACAGTTTTCAAAGTGCTGGACCAGCAGGCAGCTTTTTCAACACAAAGGTAATACATTTATTTAAAGGATGAATGTTAATTTTTCAAACTGTGTTGTAGAAAACCCCTGTACAAGCTCAAATCTATGTTTCCATTGAATAAAGTAAACAGAGAGAATTTTGAATCAGAACAGGAATAAAAAAAGGCAAAGCCAATGTTTGCCCTTGGGAAAGAAGAGAAAACAAAGATGTATTACCAGAAGGCTCCTAAGTGAGGTGGCGGACACAGTTCCCAAGATGAAGCCGAAGGTCAGCCCTGAGCAGAGACATTCAGGAGGTCAGTGGTGTTCAGTCACTTTCACAGCTTGCCAGTGGAGACATCCAGTGACACTGAGAAAATCAAATAAATAGAAATTCTGCTTTTGAAACACTCTCCTATTCTAAGGAAGTTTGCAATTGTATCCTAACATTTTGACCAGTCAAGAGAATGTTTTCTTTCATATCCGGTCTTGACAAACTTGCGAACTCTACAAATCTTATGAACACAGACTATATTAGTTACTCAAAGCCAGTGAATGCCTATAAAATTGTCCATGCCAGCAAATAGCAGTGAGAATCTCACGAGTAAGGACAAGGACAGCCCAAAGACTGGCACTATCAAGTGTCAAGCTTCAGAAGGAATGGGTACAAGTACATTTCTTCCATGAAGAGATCAGTGTAGCAACACTCCCTTACAGTGAGTAATGCCAAACCATCAAAAGTCAGTAACTGCTAATGACACAGTATTTGTTCAGCACTGGCTGACAAGCTGCAATCTGGGGTTTCCCAGGAAAACAGGAAAGGTGGCTGTTGTACTGGTACAGGATGCTAATACTTAATCTGAAGACAAGCAAGCACTTTGTGTTTATGCATACAGGCTGGCCATGGGATTCTTGAGTGGTCCATTTCTTTTGATACTGCTAATTGACACTTATAAAAAGTTCTGATGACAAAAATCAAAACACACCTACATTTAGATACATTTTTTTCTTTGACACTGGAACCATATTTGGCTTATTTGAAAAAGAAAAATAATTTGATTAGAGTATAAACATGCTTCTAAGATGACTAACCAAAAAGGTCATATTGGGAAATAAGTTATAGATATAATAGGGTATCTGAAAAGTCACAAACACTTGTTCTTTCATGAAAGTATTTGTTTCATCTTTGAAAGATAAAACCAGAATCACCATTTTTTCACTTTTGCATTTATCTTTCTTTGGTTATGATTTTACTAACATACAGTGCTTTTTACTAACATATAGTGCTACCAGTAAAGTAGCACCATAGACCCCTCCACCTTCTCCCCACCCCCCAAAAAAGGAGAAACATACATGATGAGTGTGAACCAGGACTTGTGATAAATAGCATTAACATCCAGATCATGAAGCTAGATAATAAACCCTGTGCATCCTCCTGATATGATTACTCTCTCCAGGAGCTGAAAAGTGTTTCAACCAGAATACTCACTGAATAATTGGCTGTTATGTGGGAGAGAGTGACACCAAGGTGACACAAACAGTGTATAACCGTAATCTGATTTGGATTCACTCTTATTTGGTGATTTTTAACTGTCTCAGGCTCAGATTCTAATTTCAGGTAAACCCAGCCATCCTGCTGACATCCCTTTGTATTGCTACAGTTTGAAACTGACCAAACCTTAAACCTCAAACCTCATTTGCTTGTCCAAATGAGCGATATCAAGAGGCTCTGAATCAGTTGAGAAAATAGCACTTAGGGATAAAGACAGTCGCCTTTTTAGTCCAAAGAGTATTCAGACAGCACAGGCCAAATGTATGCAAATTAATCAATTTGTCTAATTCTAAGCCTTTAAAATGCCTATTGCTTGTCTCAGCTGTGGTACTAGTATAAACAACCACTATCAGAGTTTGTAGGAAGGTTTCTTGAATCTGGTGAAGGCCAGAATAGCCCATTCTATACAGCAGAGTTGTCCTTGCTGTTGGAGAAGACAGCATTCCCAGAAGATCAAAGAAGAGGAACTAGTGTTAATTCCCAATACAGGAGTGAAAAGAGTATCATTGTCACTCATATGTCTTTGAAGTTTTACATCTCATTTTTCTAAAAATACAACTCAAAGCTCCTTGGGACACATATTTATTTCTTCGAGAAGCTTTTCTCACTGCGAAACCTTAATCAGATTGTTCCCTTTATAGAATTAGTAACCCAAAAGTATCACTTGGTCTTGTCTCAGCCAGTTCAGTCTTCTGTTCTCCTCAACTCCATCAACAGCTTTGTCTTTACTACCACTGCTTATGCATCTTAGCCTATCCTAGAAAGTGTTACTGAGTATATGCAATAGTGTTACATGGGAGAAATGCCATTGTTGGACAGAAGTCTGTCTAAATGACTATTCATAAATTCACAGGAGTCAGCATTGAATTGACTGGCAGAGATCTCTGCAAATTAAACACTGGACTTCTCTACTTGGATTTGGTTGGGGTCAGGACTAATATAGTAACACCTATAGCCACTCAGACAAGGTGTGGAATTCAGGCTTGAGAACAGCACAGCATGAATTGGAAATCTCAATAAATGCCACAATTTGAAATTGTTTATATAGTCTTACAGAACTTAAGGACTCAGGAACAAGCAAGTTTATTTCTGTGTTATTTCCTGTAGGGCAGGCAGAGCACATTTCTCTTTGGAGGGAGGGATTGAAAGCCAAATTATTTTTTCATAGCTGTTTTGCTGGACCTCTGTGAATCCCTTCAAGGACAAAACCAAACATCACAGGCCATTGGATCATCCAAGGAGGAAAGAAGTGATACTACTTTTCACTGAACTATGCTCAAGTGCAAACCTAGAACAGAGAACCATTTCTGTGAATGGATGAACTCAGGTGAAGAAATGGCTGAAAGAACATTACCTAAAGGAGCAGAGAAACTGAAGGACTTACATGTTCTCCTCCAGGATCCACAATTGTAAGAGCAGGAGAAAAAAAGTGTCTCTTTTATTACAAGTGTAAGTACACTGGGGATTTGGGACTGGAACTTCTCAATATTGCCTCTTTAAACTCTCATACCTGACCAACTCTGATGTATGTGTGTGTACAGGAAATATTTTCCAATCATCAAAACTGCTCATTATTGCCACACAAAGCATCACACATCACACACATCAGGATCTATAAAGATCTCTGTGCAGGATCCTGTAAGAGCACACCTGCAAAGATATTCACTGACCAGCAGGTTCACAAAATCATAGAACACAGAGCTTGGGTGGAAGAGACTGGTAAAGGCTATATAGTCCAAGCCCCTGCAAAGAGCAGGAACATCTTCAGCTAGATCAAGATTCTCAGAGCCCGGTCCAATCTGACCTTGAATATTTCCAGGGATGAGGAACACACACCTCTCTGGGAAACTTGTCCCTTAGTTTTACCACCATCAACATAAAAAATGTACTTTCTTGTACCTAGTCTGAATCCACCCTGTTTAGTTTAAAACCATTAGCCTTATCTTATCACTACAGACAAAACAAGCCCAGATCTCTCAGTGTGTCCTCATAGATGAGGTGTTCAGACCCTTTGATCATTTTTGCAGCCTTCCTCTGGACCTGTTCAAACAGATCCATGCGTTTCTGTACTGAGGACTCCAGAGCTGGATTCAGCACTCCAGGTGATGACATTCGCGCAGAGTACAGGGGCAGAACCACCTCCCTTGCCCTGCTGGCCACACATTTTCGGATGCAGCCCAGGGTGCAGTTGGTTTCTAGGCTGCAAGGGCACATTGCTGGGTCATGCCTATCTTTTCATTCACCTGTACCTCCAAGTACTTCTTGGCAGGACAACTTTCTGTAGCCTTCATCTTCCAGCCTATGCTGATGCTATGTAGCAACAGGGAACAAAGCAACAATAACTCCCTCACACATTTAAAGAAGATGGCTATATTGCAGAAATCATCCCTTTTTATACCTTTTATCTCCATTGGACATAATTGAAACCAAAACAAGTCCTAAAAGAACTTAACAGAAGAAGGACACCCATTGGCTGACCTTCTGTCCACGCATCCTGTTACCCAATCAGCTTCCCACTCATATGTTGTTAACACGCTCTATCATCCAATCAGCTTCTTTCTCATATGCTGTCCATGTGTTCCTCCAGCCAGTGAGCTTTCTGCTCATATCCTGCACTCGCATTCTACCATCCAATCAGCTTCTCGCTCATATACTGTGTGCACATCCCTCCAGCCAATCATAATCTCACTCCCAACTGCCCCTCAGCTGACTCTCCCCTCGCTCATAACCGCCTCTCATCCATCCGCCCATTTCCAAGAGTCCCAACCTGCCTGTGGCTGTGCCTTCCTACAGGGCCTTCTGGTGACCAGCAGCCTTAGCCACTTTAATAATTATAAGCCATATCCCACAATACTGGAGTTGCTTCAATCCGGGTGGAGCTGGCACTTTGCCCTGCTGAATCCCATAAGATCCTGGTAAGTCCCCTCCTTGAGCTCATCCAGGGCTCTCTGGATGATTCCTGTTCCTCAGGAGTGCCAAGCCTATCACAGCTTGGTGGCCATCTGCAAATTTGCTAAGAGTGCACTTAATCCCCCTGTCTGTGTCACTGGTGAAGACACTGAGGACCAACCCCAGCACAGACCCCTGAGGGACACCACTCATCTTTGATCTGGACATTGAGCCACTGACCACTACTAAACTAACCACTCCTGATTTTATAAGCAATTAACTAACAAAATAATTAAGAATTTGTAGATGGTATTTACTCATCCCTTGCAATCAGCTCTCTTGTTTACATAGTTCTAGCTGATTACGTGATAAATGTGTCTGCACACAACTGATAAGCCAGCATAATTTGCTGAAAGGGCCATTGATGAACAGGGTTTTTGCCACTGACTTTCACAGGAGTAGGTCTGAATCTTCCCAGCACTCTGCTTTGTTGCTGAGGTTTTCTGATCTCCCATTCTGTGGCAGCTCACACACTGTTCAAAGATGAAACTGTCACAAGATGAGATAGCTTCAGACAGAGAGAAAAACTGAAATTCTCTTGCCCATGCTGCTGGGGAAATGTCTGGATGCAGAAATCCAAAAGTGCATTGAACCACAAGAAGGTGCAAGGATAACAAGCCACTAAGAAAGCAGGAAATATTTCAGTTAAAAGTAATCTCAAATACCACCAGAGTAAGTCATCTTTATTGCACATATTGTCTCTTAGATTACATTACTGACAATTCAGAAGCATGGCTTTGATTTATAATTGAATCCACTTGTCATCAATAGCAGGTCTGAAAATAAATTTGCGAAAGGAGTCAATCAGATGCAGAGGGCAAGTTGCCAAAGGGCAGCCAGCTATTAATTCTGAGCAGAATTTGGTCTGATTTGATATTAAATAGCTAATTCACTAGTTTCCTAGGATGCAAAGAATATAGAAACTAATCATAGCTGAATCAGAGAATTACTCAAGCATTTTTAGAAAGAAGTAGGACCCTAATTTTCTTTCATGGTATTTATCAAAGCTTCACCCATCTTGGGAGAACTGGTATCTCATTTATCATGCAATTTAAAAAGCCATCTTATCATTGATTTGAAGATGATTAGGTATAATCATAACATCACCTTACTAGACATGGGGTATTCATAGAGATGCATTTCCCTAAGGCAGTCTATTTTAGGGCATCTACTCTAAGCAACAGAAGGACACAGCAGGTTCTCAAACTAACAGCAATCTCTGCCTGGAAAGCACATGCGATAAAGTCTATGGATGTTGCACACTTTTAATCAGAAAAAAGACAAGGTTAGACTCCACCAGATATTAGGAACTAAAACGTTGTAAACACTCTTGAAATAACAAATGACTGACTGGGTTATCTGGGGCCTTTTCTCTGCAGATTCACCTTGGTGTGTATCACACTGGATTCTACCCCGTAGACTTTCTCAGGTAAGCTGTCTTCGTAAGTGTGTGTGGATTTAACTACCAGGCATAGTGGCACAATTGATAGCTCCACTTTGAACTTTACCATCGACTTGCAGCTTTCATCTTAGAACCGGGCATTTCTCAGGAAGATTGATTGTCACAACCTGAACTTAAGCACTTGGCTAATTGTTGTCTGGAGCCCTGCTGAGGTTCAATTTTACTATTTGTCTTAAATTTAATTCCTTTTTTGTAAGGGTGTCAAATTCAATCAGATTAGTCTTTTCCAGCATAAACATGTCTGAACCCAAAAAGTAGCTCCATTTCCACCTAGGCTTTTGTCATTACAATGGAAAAGTACATTTCAAGTGATGTATTTATACAAGTAAATTACATTCCACCCTCAGTCTTTTCTTTTTAAGGTGTCAGGTTTAATCCCTGAACAAATTAGAAAGCCAATGTTTGTATTGTTTCCCTAAGTCACATGCAGATTTTATTGCCACCCGTGAGTGGAGATAAATAATACACTCAGCATTTCCTCCACCCGAAGTAATGTGCGATTAAATAATAAGTACTAATGACTGCATTCTTCTTGAAAATACATTTAGGTTTTAAAATTGAAAATATTCCCCTGTGGTTTGAAAAATCTAGACTTCTAAAGAAAATTTAGAGATAAGACGAGAAGCAACCAAAGGCACAGTATGTTCTCATCATAATAAACCAGAGTGAAAAAAAACTTGTTGGGAAAGACCGTTAAATATTGAAAATATATTAATCTCATTCTTAACAGCTGTGCCTAAGCACAGACTACAAGGACGGTGGAAACAAGACAACAGCTGGTAAGCATTTACCTCACAACTGGTGTTCTTTCTCCTCCCAGTTTCTCTACTCTTGTCACTCCTCTAATTCCATCTCTCATGCTTTTTTTACTGTCTCTAACTCTGTCATCCCTTTCCTCAGACTTTACTGCACAATGTTCTCTTCAGCTCTCTTGCCATCTGAGTAATTTTTGCCCTCTCCAGAACCAAAGCTTTGCATTTTTGCTGTGCCACCTTCTGCCTTTTCCTTCTTGCTTCAAATATCTCCAGCCACAGACTTTTCTCTCCTACCAGTGCTTTTCTCTGCTTCTTCCCATACTTTTCAACTCCAACTATTTTCCCTCACTGTTTGCCAGTCAGCTTCCATTTTCTTTTCTGTTATTTTGACCTTGTTTCTCCATATTGTCTTCTTATCCTTATATAGGTACCCCAGATTCTCCTTTCTCTCATTTCTTTAGTTAGGATCTTATCCTTTTCCTTCTTCATTCAAGTCTCTGTTTTCCAGGATTCACACTCTTCTCAATTTCAAATATCCTTTCTGTACCTTCTTCCATTTCTCCATGTTCTCTATTGATTTCCAAATACCTTTCCTCTTCTCTTTGCTTTCTGTCTCTACCACCTCACTCTATTCAGGTACTGTTTCAGTGCTGATGTTGTAATGCTTCTACAGCCGCCCTGGCAGATTGAAAAAGCAGCATGTCAGTCCATGGCAAGGGGCCCAGAGTAACTCTTCACCTCAAAACTCACCAGCTGAACAAGAAAGTTGTTAAGTTAGTTGAAAGCTAGTTGAAATTGCCTTAGGAGCTTCCTCTACATCCTCGTGCAGAGGGACTGAGATCCCCAGGCTCCTGCTGCATACACAACCCTTTAGACTATGGCTTATTTGAATAATCTGTGTAGCTCTTGGGATCATGTGGTCAGATGCCTTACTCAGGATCCTTATTTTTTTTTCTTTTTTCTTTTTCTTTTTTTGAGGTTTTTTCAGTTTGGTTTAGGTTTTGTTTAGGGATTTTTTTTTCTTTTTTCTTTTTTTTCCTGACTAGATACTGAGGATTTACAGAGAATCAAAGAACACTGCAAGAGACTTTATGAACCAGGGCTAGCCTCAAGGTTGTATCAGGCTGCTTGATGACTCATTTGGATACTCCTATTTCACAGTAATCCTGGTTCATGAACACTGTACTATGCAGATAAGCCCTCTGCCTTGCTACATCCCCACTTGTAGTGCTTTCACTCCTTTCTGGAATGTTTGTCCCTCTGTTAGTCAGAGAGATGCCTGACCATACTATGGAGAAACAGGCTTTCTTCCCACATCTCAGCTCTGACAAGACTTGGAGGATACAGGAAAGCAAAGTTCTGCCCAGCCAGCCCACAGGAGACTCAGTTCATTGTCACCCTAACATTGCTCCTGAACTGTACAATGAATATTTCACAGAACAGCAGAGCTGTTCTCTACCATCCTCCTGTTCCCACAGTTCAGCTGTACTGGTGTGAAACAAGTGGTTCTTGCTTATCCTGCTACATCTCTAGTAGCTGCTACCCAGCTGAAGCTTTGCTGCTACTAGGGAAACTAGAGTTTAGAATAGATGGTCTTCAAGCCTATCTCTACTTCTTCCTTAACTGGGACCATGGTGTATGAAACAGTCAGAATGCAGAGCATGATCATTTATATAGCCACGGTCATAGATGGTCCAGCTTAATTACTAGTGAAGTCAAAAGGAATCTAATCTTCATTGAAAAGAGGAATATCTAATGTGCTTTTTATAAAATTGTTTTCAGTTTAGCTCTTTTAATTATTTTCTTGCAGCTGCTGCTGTGTGATGGTGTTTGTGGAAGTCGAATGCAAAGAGTGATGGACTGTGGATGCAGGGGCTGGATCAGTCTACCTTTGATCACACCCTGGATGGTAAGAATTATTCCCATGCATGACCAACTCTCTCTCTGGACAGCCAGAGGGGCAATATTCTAAGAGGTAAGCAAGTACCTTCTTTTCTTTCTTCCTTGTTACAGGGTAAAGGGCAAGAAATAGGCAAGTGTCAGTGAGGGGAAAAAACAAGGGGTTAAAAAGAATAATTTGGTTTTGTAGGGTGATTGACTCCTTACTGTGATATAGCTTCCCATGCATGGTAGACTTCTGGTCTTTAAAGCTAAAGACTGAACACTGAGTTATAAAATCTCAGTGTGGAAGGTATTTGCTTCTGAATTCTCCCTCAGCAGCTGTCAGTCAAGGGGAAAGGAAAAGGAGCTACTGATTGGCTCTTATCTGGGAGTACTGTATAATTATCATGATACAAAACAGTAACATCTCCGTAATTTAGCTGCTCCTTTCTGAGGCTCATTTTTGATTTGGATTGCACTTAAGTCCTAAGGGAGATGAGCCACTCACGTGAACATGAAGCTGGAATAATGCTAAATTTTCCCTGAGCAGAGGGGGTCTACAGAATTTCAGCCTAAGGCACAACAACACAGATTCAGCTTCAGAGATAAAATTAGGGCGGAACTGTATCTGTTAGAAACATCAGTTCTTTTGTCCACTCCTCCCAGGAACCTGCTCTTCAATGCCTTATTACCACCTACAGAACAAAGCAGACACTGTGTGAGTCAGCAGTGGACTCCTAATGAAAAGCAAAGGCTTTTTTTTTTGTTTTGCAGTTTTAGCAGCTCTCACAGCTATCTGTAATCAACGATTTTCAGTGACAGAAAATCATAGGGAAGGACATTTGATTCTGCACTAACCTTTCAATGAGAAAAGATACTTAAAACAAATTCCTTTGTTAAAGCTGCTAAAGAGGTGTGCAGGTGGCTCTCCCCTGCCTATCCTTTAGGATGAAATCACTGCCTGCTGTTAGACTGCTTTCTGAGTTGACAGGGTGTGCCTTCAGCATGTGCACAAGGCCAGGCCTTAAAGATCAATCTTTGCATTTGAACACAACAGAGGAGCTATAGCAAGCTACGTTTGGGGAGGGAAGGATGGTATCTCAAAATATGCTGAGAGACCAAGAGAAAGATGTTGCTGCTTTGTGCAACAGAGTGCTGTAGGTATCAACTTTTTCCTCAGCTGTGGTGCTGATCTACCTTTCAAAATGTATGACTGGGCCAAAAGGTTTACTATGGACTTAGATCTAAGAAATGCAAAATGATACACATGAAAGTGAATTTCATGTGTTGGTACAAGCTGGAGACTGCAGAAAAATATCTTGGGGGTCCTAGTAGGAAAGAAGACAATTTGAATCAGCAGTAAGCTCTTGTAGCAATGTGAAAGTATCAAAAGTAGGTCAAAGGAAATGATGATTCACTTCTACTTGACACT
>VWYI01007350.1:0-48193 GCA_013399455.1 Anthoscopus minutus | reverse complement strand
GCAAAGTAATTGAAACAGGAGTTCAAAAGAAAACAGCAAAAGGAAGGAAAGTTCTTTTGAAGGTTCTTGACTGACATCAACTTAGAAAATCAGTCATGAGATCATGCTACTTTGACAGATTTCATTATTGAGATTTGATTTTGATTGAAATCAAAGATCTAAACCAATATATCAAACCTAGACTAATGGAAATATTAAAAACTAGAGGCTAGAAAGTAAAAGGTAAGGAAAGATGAGTTAGGGTTAGGGTTATTATCAGCTAAATATGTCAGAGAAATACTAATGAGCAAGTGTCTATGAAGCTGATAAGAAGACTATGAAATAGGAAAATTACATGGACACAAACATATGTTCACAACTGGAAAATATGAAACCAACTGCAAGATAGTGTTTTGCAGGAGTATGCAATCAGAACCAGCAAAATTAATACAACCAGCAAGCACATTGGCAGTGTCTGGTGCATGTTTACTAGTAAGGAAATACAAAAAGTAGTGAAGAACAATTCTATATTGAGGCAAAATACAGAATTTGATAGAGGAAAATGTACTACTTCAGTGGAGACTAGTGCAACTGCTGTGAAATATTAATGGGGAGATAATGCTTGGGTAAATGTTATATCTGAAAATATTGTGGATTATTGGGATAAGAAACATAAGTACATAAAACAAGAACCACTACAACTGAGGACTCACAGAGAAGACCAAACTGCTGTTCAAGGATTGCGTGAACTTCTATGGAAACCTGTAAGAAAAAGTGTGTCTGTTTATTTACTGTGAGCAATGAGCCAGTAATGAGTCTAACAAATGGAAAATCCTTGGTTTGCTTAATAAAGTATCTAAAGGTCAGCTGGGCATAAATAAGTGTAAAGGAAATGTTGAAAAAATCAGGCCATCAGAGGAGGTAGGGAGACAAATATACATGCTTGCAAGGAGTATATTTAAATGTTGACTTAGTTTTCTCTGAGATGGCATATTCTACTTAAAACAGAGTATGATCTGTATTAAATTTGTATTTACTGAACCTAGAAACCCACAGATTTTACTCCATGTTGCTCAAAATATTTGTATTAGATTCTAGAGTTCAACATGTATCAAGTTCCAAATCTACTCAGAAGAATATCTAGTTAAGAATGCTGATATTATTGCAAAGACTTCTAAATTCGGGTTAAGGTCTGTGAAACAAATCCAGCAGCACTGGACTTGACAGATTTTTTTAAAAAGTGAACTGATACTGCCTGAATACTCGCTAAGCAAAAAGATAAGAGAAAGTCTTTTCATTCCATCCCAAAGAGCTGCAGAAAATACTTAGCTTAGAAGGATAAAATAGAAGAGATCAGGATATCCCACACAGAGAAAATAGAGTGCAGTCCTGCTGTAGCTGCAGGGATCTGTAGATGCAGTTTGTACGTACAAGGGCATTGCTTGGGTGTTCAAGGCTGCAGCTGGCCCCAAGATTGCTCCTTGTTCTTATGTGAGCTCCAATCTCTTGTGCAATTGGCTTTAGGACAAGAGGGAACAACTGCAATTTATTCCTATGAAAAAAAGAACATGAAGGAGCAAGAGAGAGTCATAGCATCTGAAAGTAAACTGGAAATAAAGGATTTTGCTGAGCCATTAATGGACAGGATTGAAACTGCAAGTAGATAGACATTGGGATATTTCTCTGCATGGCAATCCAAACACCTATAGCTCCTGAAAGTCCCTCTCCATATATGTAATGTAGGCAAAGTTATTATTTCTAAAGATTACGCAGGAATGTAAACTCCCACATTATACAATCTCCTACATCAGGGAAAGGGAAGCCTGAAAGTGTCACACTCAGATTTAAGCAGCCAGATGTGGTCTGAGAAGCCCCAGCCCAAGGGATAAGGATTGTCCACAGGCAGCTGCAGCGCAGGGCAGACACAGAGCCTGGACAGCTGCTTGTGCCTGAAAACCTCATTCTAGCTCACAGCTGAATATGATCACTTTTCTGAGAAATGCAAAACACAAAACTTCAAAATATTGCTTCTTCAATAAGGCATAACTTTTGCTAGCTTGAAAGGAAGTTTCTGCTGACAATAAAGCAACACTGGAACTTGTACAAACTGCAGTAAAGCTTCACTCTAAATCCTTTGTAATTTTTATTGCTGCCACAGTACAAACAAACAAGAAGATGTGTTTGTGTCTGTGTCTGTTGGCCTGTATATGTTTATCTATATTAATGCATCTTACTTTTTCTATCTCCTCCAAAGCATGCTAATAAAAGTGTAAATACACTCTGAGAAAGGAAATCTCCCCATAGGTCCATTTTGTTTTGTTACATAACTCTAACAAGGTCTTTTCCAGAACTATTAATAAGTTCCCAAAATCTCCATGGAAGTATTGTTTGAAGAGGATGCTGAAGGATTGTTAACTAGGACATGGATGGGAACGGAACTGAGAACTTCAGGGCTTTACAACTGTCCTTGGCTGTGCAGCAAAAGACATGTTTCATCAATTTTTCTTGCCCAGTTTGTCCTACCAGGAAATTTTGTGTGGTATTATACACACAGGTTTGTGTGGGTGTACCTTTTTTGTGTGTCTCTGTGGAACAATAGTAGTTTATGGCCAAAGCTGAGAGGAACAGTCTCAAAAAGAAGAATGCAGGGTCTGTAATCGGGGATTTAAATTAAATAGGAGGAAATATTTTTGGTGTACTTGATTTACAGCCACAAATGTTATTAAGTACTCTAAAAATACTCTTCCAAGCAGTCTGATTATTAAGTGTAGATATTTGAGAATGGATATTTAGTAGTATTTGAGATTGTGGAGCTGACTACTCTGAAAGTATTCTGCCTCACGTATTGGATTTATTCCGTTTTAATGATTACTTTTTGGTTTATTGCCTCACAACAATTCCCCTGACACACTTACTTAATATTAGTTTAAGACATACAGCATAGATCAAATATTAAGGCCTTGAATTATTTCTAAATAGCATCCAGTACTGCAGTCCTATACCTCCAAATCCAGAAATAAGATGCATTCCACAATAAATAGTGCTCGTGATTGAATGCTTGAAACTGATGCATGTACTTAAAACAGCCTATTCAGCATAAACAATATTTCTTTAAATGTCACTAGTTAAAGCCATATTTTAATATTTAAGTACAGAGAATAGCTCTGAAAACTTTATCATCTCTAAAATTGGATTTTTTTTTAAAGTAGTTACGTATGAAATTGCGAGACACCAATATTAGAAGCTGACGTGATGGCCAGGCAAGCTCTCTAGTACTGATGTTTGAATTGTCTGTAGACAGAACAGTCTACAGAGCTGAAGAGCAAACATTTGCAAGGTTTTGCAAAACCTTAGCGTGTGGCTGAATTTCATGTGGCTGAATACTACCGGGAAGAGTTTAAGAGTTTTACCAATGAAACACTCAAAACTTCCTTTCTTTCCACAGGAGCCTAGAGAAGTCTCAGGTCATCTTTGCTCTCTTTTGATGAATTTCTTCTCTTGTGACATTGTTAGGAGATGCCTGCCGAAGAACTTCATGCAACAAATCTGTCTGAGAAGGAGGTGTTCTGCTAGGATGGCTCCCTCTGAACCTGCTTTCCGTGAGGCCGGGTGAACATCAGCGCAGACAGACAGGGAGAAGGAAGGGTGGGGAGCTTGGTCCACGCTTCAGGAGAGCTCAAACAGCTGAGGCACTGTGGCCCCAGAAGCAGGTTTTCTGCCGGCTTATTGCTGTAGCTGTCAGTGTTGGAGGTGCTTTGTAAGAGAAAGACAAAGAACAACCATATTTTAAGAAGATCTTTCAACTTTAAAATGCTGTACTGCCTTCTTTCTGTTTCAACCATTTGTTGTGAGCTCAAAACCACTAAATTTGTTGAGTCTAAAGCTTTGAAATTCCTCCTTTTAAGTGTCTACTTGGGAAGAGTTAGATTGTTTTGTTTTGTTTTTTTGGGGGGGAGATGGTGGTGGAGATTTTGGGGTTATTTTTGAGTTTTTTTCTTTTTTTCCACACGTAAATATGTACTGGGGAAACTGACTGGGAGGATTATTTAGATGAATCTACCAGCTCAAGAAAACATTAAAGCACATACTTTAATTTATCTCTGTTGTACAATTTGACCCTGAATCCTTATATGAAATTGCATCCTTAGGTACAGAACAAGCAAGTACTTAGATATTATCTTAAACAGAGATTTATTTCATAATTTGGAATCAGCGATTTGCTTTTCAGTTGACAAAGAATTTAGAGAGATGCTGTTTAAAGTATTTTAAAGATAGTCAATATATTTTAATTTATATATAATGGTAAATATACTTTAATTAAGACTAGGAATGTCAACAAACATGGAAAATAAAATTCCAGACACAAATACTAAGAAATGTTAGAATTATGTGAAAATTATATATGGGCTGAGAGCCTTTCCATGTTGCATTTCATCCAATGCAAATTAAAATGAATAAGAAATGCAGTGCCTCTGGAGCATAGCTTTGGTGAAGTAAATGCCAACAGCTTCTTAACTGAAGTGGCACAGCCTTAAGGTGACTGTGGTGTTACTGAATATGTCACTAATGTGGTAGAGGTTTGGTACATCTTTAAACAAGTCAAGAGAAAGAAAGCCTCTCATTTTTCTCTGTTCTAATTATCTTCGTTCCAGTGGATTAGAAAATGGAAAATGTAGAAGTCAAGCTGAAGATGGTTCAGAGCTCAATCGCCTGCCAAGTTAAGTCTGACAAATGGCAAGTGTGTGTAATTAATAGTGTCATCTTCCCCCAGACCAAAGGATGACTGTGGTAACTATAGATTATAATTGTCATCGTTGTCACATAAAATGTGCTATTATTAAGTTCAGGCTGAATTTTATTGCTGAGAATGCTCATAAATTGAATGGTCAGTCATTTAAATTGCCAAGTACAGAGTTCTGTGGTTTGGTCTAAAGCTACTTTTAAGTCAATGTATTCGACTTTAGACCTCTGGAAACTAGCTATATTCCTTAAAGAGATGTTAGACAGATAAGAGAGGGTGCTCTGACAGATGCACTGCATTCTGTACATGTTTTCATCATCTCTACACTCTAATTTGTAATATTTTTTGAAAGGCAAGTACTGCTATATGCTACGTTGGCAACCTAAAAATTAGGACTTATTATCTTAGCACAGCAGAGAGAATGAGTGAGGATAGGCTTGAAATATGGATGAATAAAATGTAGTTTTTTAAGATGGAAAGATAAAAGAGGATGAAAAGAAAGCAATACATTCAATGAGGGAATCTTGATACCAAGGAGTTTTCCAGCAGGAACTGAAGTTCTTTCCTTCTAGGGATAAATTGCAGGTCAGCAGTCATTTCCAGTCTTTCTGTCTTGATGACTGGATAAATCAAAATTTGTCTTGTAGCAGTGCTAATCATAAGATGTTTCTTAAGATTGTGTAAAATACACTGAGTGCCTGTGAGTGAGAGAACAACTTCACTGAAGGTTTAGAAGCATCCTCTTACTACTGAAAAATTGTTAATGTCTTTGATTTGTGTGTTAGTGAAAGTATTTGCTCAGTGTAGCAATAGTATTTGCTCAGTACAGGCCAAGTGTAGCAAGCTAATATTTTGGTCAGCTATCAAAAGAACATTGCAAAGTGCCTGGGTAATACGGAAAAATGTTATTCTGTAGCTTTGCTGATGTTTTGTCTGCTTTCAGCCAGTAGCAGGCTTTCAAATCAAATGGCAATAGCACAATGGTATTTTAACAAGGCTGCTGACTGTGATTAGCTCATGTGTCAGCCATATCTGTGCAAAAGGATTATTCCTCTGGCCTGTGTATGCTCTCATGCCCTCTGCTTAGTCAAAGTGTAGTGACAGTATAATGCTTTCCAAAACACATCAGGATGAGAAGATAAAGTAAAAGTATTAAATTGCTTCCCTAGGGCTTCCTTCTCTTTCAGAAAAGCTTTTTGGTGAGTTAGTGATGGGGTTTTGTTTTAGGTTTCTTTTTCCCCTCTAAGCACAATCCTTAACTGGTACAAAAATAAGGAAAACAGTCAAAAATCAGTTTCTTCATCACATTAGCCGTTGTTGTTAAACAAAAATTTGTTGCAATAAGACCTGTTTAATAGGATTGAATGGAGTCCAGCACAAGCACATAACTAAGAACTATATGAAGGAGTAAAATCATAGGAATATTCCCAACTGCAGTATTTAAAGGGCTGTTTCAACATAAACGGATACATATCATAAAACTTGTGATTCTAGCCAAATCCAGTGTTCTAAAGTTATGTAAATAACCCACACTCTGAAACCTCTTTAATGACCCCACCAGCGTGACAAGAGTTATCCTCAGACCTCCATAAAAAGTACTATTTGAGTAAAACCATGTTTTGCAGTCAGCTCCACAGCTTCACTGTGGCAAGCATAGCTGTAGGGGCAATGACTAAAAGTTCACTGACACAAATGGACTTACATCTGCTGGCATTAGGACTCAATTTGTCACTCTGGTTTCCAATCTCGGGAAGCATGCAAGAACTAAATGGTGCTAATCTTTCATACGACATGAAAAGGAGGATCAGAATATATTCAGACCCAGTATCACGGCCAAGAGCTCAGCCCTGGCTTCTGAAATGATCTTGAACAAGGTTTTGAATATGAGCCTCTTGTTTCACATTTTCCTATGCATTCTTAGCCCAGACTTCGTTTTCTAGGCCACCTCTTGGCATGACACCTACCCAGTTTGTGGTGAAAAAATGAACTGATTGTCAGAAGGGGAAGATAGCTGTATAATTTCAGCCTATTTTCAAGGAAATCTGTGTAGTTTCATGTAAGCCTGTGGTATAAGAGTATCAACAGAAAAAGGACCAGTGAAGCCTTGCCATCAACATCAAAAAGATGTCTTTATCTTGCTGCTTCCATTCCTATATCAGTATGAGCTGCTGGTTCATCCTATGAGGTCGTCACGCTTGTGTCACTGCATTGCTGTGCAAAGGCTGCTACTGTGCCAGTTAACAAGGGAATACACAGGAGCTTTAGGATTTCCACTTTTTGTAAAGCTTCTCAGTGGAGGGGCTGTTTCCCTAGAGCATGGGTTTGATCTTGGGAAAGATGTGCTATAGGGTTGCCTGGCAATGGCTGTGTAGTCAGCACACAGAACCAATTGCAGTGCTACAGCAACTGTGGACACTTGAGGCCTGTGAGCACACTGCTCACTGTCAGACCAAGCTGACATTTACTCAGGCTGCTTAATCCTGATTAATTCTTGTTAATATTTCTAGCTTCATTTACTAAACTGAAAAAGAAAATGACTATAAATACCATATGTGCACTATATACACACACTTCTCTCTCTCTCTCTCACTATATATCTCAACACACATACATGCACACAGATATATATATACTCTCACACTATATTTGGGCCCTATTCTATCGATACAATTCTGAATTACTGTTTCTTATGAACAGAATAGATGCTGTCACTGTCACTTTCTTATCTTTGAACAGTTTGTTCCTATCCTGCCCAAACACCATGATCAATCCCAGACCATCACTGTACAGCGTTTGTGTACTGCTGGGCACTGTTTCACTCCTGCCCAAATATTGAGGCCCCTAATGCCTTTTTTCAAGAGCCTTCTATTGCAGGTACCACTAATAATGTACTGTGGATAGTAATATCAGTTTCTGCTGTTACCATCACTAATACTTGTCTGTTAACAATGTTAATTGAGCTGACTTCATTTGCTATTTTGGGAGGTTAACTCTGTTTCTCTGGCTTTTGAGGATTGCTCTTTGATTTTTGGAGAGAAGGAGACCTATTTAGGAGTTTGGAGATGGCTCAATGAGTGTATGTCTAAAGGCCTAAAGGGCTGATATGTTTTGAAAAGCCTGGGTGTTTCTGTTATCATGGTAGGAACTGGCACAACAGTTGTCAGTGTAGAGAGAAATCCTGAATGGGAGGAAATTAAGATGTGGAGAGAATCTGAAGGATCACTGAATGCATCTTTTGAAGTGAGAACTTGGGAGGGGTAAGACTGTTACCTGTGGATAATGAATAGATTATATCCAGATAAATATACTCTGGTTTATTTTGCAGAAAACAGCAGAAGGATGTTTGTTGTGTATCTATTTAAGGGTTGAATGGTATTTATTGAATACATTCATTTAAGCTGACAGAAATATTTCAAAAATCGTAATACATTGCTCCCCAAATAAAATAAAAGTTAAATGAGTATGTGGCATGATTTATGCTGTGCTGTGAAACAAAGGTATAGCTAAATAAAAGGGCTGAGAAATATCTTTAGGGGACCCCCTTGAAAAATAGTCTTTCTTCATTACTTGGTGGTTGAATATCATGGATAATCCCCTATCTAGATAAATGGAAATGACAGACTGAACAATGATTTGCCCTCTATAAAAAAATACGAAAAATAAAAAGTTAGGTACTTTATGTTTTGAGAATATGAAATATAACTGATCTTCTCCTTCTTGGATGAGTGGACTAACAACTTGGATTCTCTCTGTTACTTATGCAAAGCATGGTAATTATTCTGTGTCAGATGAAGCAACATCCAGAGAAAGGAGAATGAAAACACTACAGAATGAAAACACAAGGGATTTTTTTTTCCCTTGGCTGAAGGAGAGATTTTAACCCAGATCATCTCCAGTTAGGGAAATAACCAGTAATAAAATATCTTGGTCAGGAACAGCAGATTCAAATCAGTCTTTGTTTAACTTGGAAAAAATTGCTTCATGTTATCTTTAAAATTTTTTTTCCAAAAAATAGTGAAGACAGAAAACAATATCAGGAGATTATTTTAATTCATCCTCTTTAGCTGTAGCCCGGTTTTGTCTTATGTGCCTTTACTTGTGTACCATTCCAGTAGTTATCTGCTTTCCCCAGGACATTTTGTACAGAATTGTAAACCACTTCAATCTTCTGGCAAGTCCTGACATGAGCTTCCCATGAAGAAACCCCTGTGCCCCAGAGGAGATAGAGAGGACATGAATACTTTCTGGAAGTGTATAAAAAAGGGAAGCAGGAGGCAGTGGGCTGGAGGGGCCAAAAGCATGCAGCTGAGCAGACAACAGCACTTCAGCTCTGTTCATCGCAGAGAGAGATCCCAACTGTAGAGCTTAATTGTTTTGTTTTCCTGGGGTTGTCATGCCAGTTGTCAGAATAATTTCTTTGTGCATGGCTGAATTGGACATATGTACACAGTGCCAGCTTAGTCTTCTGATATCCTGAGGGGGCCTTTCCTACTGGAAGTTATTTTCCATTGAACAGAGGGTGGCTGGAAGTTTGGTCCTTATTTGTCCATATGGTAACTGTTCTCTTCCAGTGCAAAAGTCTGATGAGGGTATTAGACACAGTTGCTCAATACATGCCTAAAAGTATTTCATTCCCTGTGGTTTTCCTATCACTGACTGTTGGAGTGTTATAGTCATTGAGAATAATGAACTCTGGTAGAAGAAATGCTTTAAATACATAATGCAGATTGTACCCTGCTCACATGTGTCAAGGCCTGGGTGGCATTTCAGATGCTTGACTAGTATGTTGTTCCTTTATTTAAATAAGACTGGAACATCGGGGTCCTAAATTAGCAGCCATGAGATACAAAAATGTCTTTATATATCATAGTTCTAGAAAAACTAGGAAAAAAACAAATGAAAAATTGTCACAGATATAGTTAAGAACAGTGAAGTGTTGCTGCCCTAATATACCCTGTCAGCAGATTTTAAAGGGAGAAAGATAGGGAGCTATGTTATCACTGGGTTGTTTGTGCAAACTGGAGACTTTCAGCATGATGGAAATGGTTTAGGATTTTATACTGGGCAGACAACTGATGCTGCTTCAACAAAAAAGGGCAAATGAAAATTGCAGAAGTGAAAACACAACTTTTGGAAACTCTATTTCTTTTTTGTCGTGTCCAGATTTCTTTTCAATCCTTAAGCAGTTGACTATTTTTTGAGTCTTCTGAATCCCACTCAATTCCCATGAGTCAATAAATTGTTTTCTCTGTATCACATCCTACCACAGGCTTTCTTTCTTCTTCTTTCTGTGCTTTGTCTCTATTTTTTCATGGCTTCACTTCACCTCTTTGCTGCATTCTCAGTGTGATTGTTCTTTTTGCCTCTTTGCATGAAGTTTGTTTTTTAAATCAGTTTGTTTGATTCCCACAGAGGGCCAGATACTAGATGCCTCTTCAAAGTAATTCCTGTTCTGTATTATTTTAGCCAGATGCTAAAGCACCACATTGATGGAAAATATTTTCTTCACTGTATGAGACAATGATAAAAAAGAAAACTATAGGATTTGGGGTGTGTATGAGTATGTAAGTTAAAGCCATTTCCTATATTTTATTTGGGGAGATTCAATTAAGGAAGCACAAACAATCAGAATTTTGACATCTCATATTTTTGCCTTATTTTACAGTCTTTGCAACCTTAATGATTCCTTACATTGAAGTTAGTTTTTTGGGAGGATGTTGTAATCTTGCACAAAATGCATATAAGCAGAAAATACGATGTATATAATTATCAGCAAAGAAACTCAACCCTCAAATCTTCATGTTCTTTAAAGAGAAGAAGTGTTTGCAGAGAAAAACAAGATCAAGTAAAGATTTAATGCATCTCAAAGCTAACACAATTTGGTTTGATACATGACCCTTTTATTTTGCTGCCTTAAAATGTCTCCCTCCTGCCAAAACTATTTGTTACCTTCTTCCTTGGGGAAATATGCAAAGACATGCAGTTATGGTCAGGTCCCTGCACTGGAAGGTTTTTATTTCAATCCTATCAGCCTCTATTCTCACCAATCATTTTTCTTTTGTTCTCAGTATCCATTCTTTCCAGTAATTCACTTGAGCTACAATATCTGAGAAAGACTGAGCACCACTGTAATTTAAAGGAAAAGATCTTTTCAGGCTGATTTGGTTTCAAGCAGCTTTTTGTAAGACAGATTGGTTTGCACCCTCCAGGCAATTAAATACTCAGATTGAAGATTTTTTATCACCAATTCTTCCATACAGAAACTACTTTTATTTTTTGGAAGAAGACATCAAAACCTAACAATGAACATTGAATATAGCTTCTTGGTGAGTAAAAATATAAAGCCCAGCTAAGTAAGCACACAGCATTTGATTGCAGCAGCTGTGATGAGAAGGTGGCAGGCAGTAAAAGGAATGACAGAAATCCAGGATGAAACACTCACTGGACTGAAATCCTCAAAGTCAATGTCATTAGCTTTAGCAGGGACAAGATTTCTGCACACACAAAGACTCACCTAACTGTGTGGAAGTAGCAAACCCTTTATAATGGCCATGGAGTGGAGGAACCACCATGTATACACAGGACTTGTAAAAAGACTTGGCATTTGGGACTGATGCGTTTTTTGCTAGATAAGCAGCATCGCCTGCAGCAGGTTTAAGCACCTTCAATTGCAATGAATTTTCTATCAGCCTTTTAAAAAGTTGTCATTTTGGAAAATCACATTAATGTCTCAATAGAAGAGGATTAAGAAAGATGAAAGTGATGGGTTTTGTTTTCATGATTAAGTTTCAAATAGTCTTGATGAAATTTTCTGGTGGAAAAGCAATCTGCATTTTTCCTGTGGCTGTTCTGCTCTAACTAAAGAGGGAATACTTTTTTCCAACAAGGAAATATTTTCTCTATCTTCCTAATATCATCCCATTAATATATATTGCTTTATATATGCCTAACATGAAATCAAGAGTGATCTGATTTAAAATCAGTTTAGTAGATTAAGATTTGGTAGATATGGATGAAAGCTGATGACTTTTAGTGGATACTGCACAAGATCGTATGCTACAGATATCAGAGGGAAAAGACAAGGAATTTTTTGGCCAATGGATTATGGACAGCATCATGTTTACTGGGACATATATTAAACTATAATTGACATCTTTTATGGAATTTATAAGAGCTCATCCCACAATGGGATGAGAATGACTTCCAGCTGTCACCACAGTGAGTGTGCCCTTGTGATGAGTGCTTTCAGCTTTAGATGGGAGCAAGAAAGAGAAATTATCTTTAATGTTGTTTTAATGTCAAAGCTCACTAAAGAGCAATGATTATACTGTGACAGAAAAAAAGTCCACAGGGTAGCAGGGCAAAACCTTCTCTGAGGAAAGGGTGGGAGCAACAGCTCCTTGATTCCTTTTCTTTCTAAGTCTATCCCATGGAAGGAAGAGAATGAGGGAAGATTTCTTCCAAAATCTTGACCTCCTGGGAAGACAGACATGGAAAATCCTGAAGGTGACAGAAGACATTTGAAGTCTTTTCTACCTAACTCCTCAAGATTTCTGAAACTCTGAAACTGTTTCTCACTGTCATTCAAATTAGTATACTGGTTCTATAAAATTAGTTTTGGCATTGCCTTGTGTGAATAAGGGATAGGATACAAGTGGGAAGTAGGTTGGGAGCAAACTGTCTCTATCTACTTTTGCCACATCTGGACTCTCCCCTCAGACTCAGACTGCCTCAAACTGCAGACAAGATCACCAAGTGGTGCCAATGCTCTCTGTGTGGGCAGAACCAGAGCATGCACTAGGCTGGGTTTCCTGATGAGGGAACTGTTCACCTGAGTCTGGAGAGAAGCCTGGGTAGGAGACATCGTGTTCACCATACAGCTGAGTGCCAATGGAGGCTCTAATATCTCTGCAACATATTTTGAAGTCCCCAGGTAAGAAATTATGTTAGCATGGAATGTATTACAAAACCAAGGCTGCCCAAGGAATGCTAATTCATCCCTGCCTAACTGCAATTTGGTTAACTGTAGAATGCCAATGTATTTAAAACTAAACAACATTTTTTTCAATGGAAGAAGTTTTATCCAAAAGAGCAGTTTCTTTGAAATATAGAGATTTTTTATTTCAACAATTCTCAGTGAAAAAGCTTTCAAGTGTTTTGTTTGGATAATCTTTAAATCTCTTTTGTTTTTCTCTTTATAACCATAAATCTATGAATACATATATATTACTTTAGAATATGCTGACAGTTTTGAAAGAAAATACTCTGATTCTTTTTTGAAATGATTCTTTGAGGGGATAGAAGAAATTTGCATCTCCCACAAATATCTAAATTTAAACTTTTGCATTCAGATCTGGGACAAAAACAAACACTGAAATGTCAGAATTTTATATATGGTAGGAATTCTTTTTCTTCCCCCAGTACAGTCTGCTTAGATTACACTGCATAGCATGTGCCTTCCTTCCCTAGACTGTTTTTGTGTTCAAAAAAATCAATTTGAACAGTCTGAACAGAAATCTGCTGCTGGCCCTAGCCTAAAGGGGTTCAGAGAACCCATCACTCAGCCCATAGGGCTTAAGTTAAAAATTGATACCTGAGTTCAGCAATGGGAGAGAGTTGGAAAATCGGAGCAGAAAAAAAGAAAATAAAAAGACATTGATGTCTCTCTTTTTTTTTTAAGTCTTTTAAATTCCATAACTGACTTTCTTTATTTCCTGTTGTGCTTATAACACAGATGAGTTACCACTCTCTCCCAACAGCTGCTGCTTGACAATGTTGCAATGGATTTTTCTCTCCCTGTTGCAAAACCCCTCAGCTGTGCTGACCAAAAGACTGAGGTCTCATACTTGATTTTGCCTGTATATAAAGACATGTTCATGCTGCTAGAATTTTAGTCAGCTCCCAAATTAGGGTGGTTTTAGGACTCCTGGGCATACAAAGCAACCTATCCTGTAAATATGGAGTTTTAAGGCTTGCATTGCACTTCAGATGAATATTCTTGGTTATGCCAGGTCTTGTAAACCTTTTAATTTTTAATTTTAATTTTGTTGTCTCATTGCTCATAAGGTAAAAAGAGAATCAAATGCCCATCTTGGGATCCAGAAAGAAATATTTCTCTACTTCTTTATATCTATCCTTCCTTGTACAGTGTTTACTCATTGTAAAGAGGATTTGGAGGAGCGTCCACCAAGGCTTCAGCACTGAACTTGGAAGGAAGTTTCGCTGAGGAGGAACTTTTAGCAATAGTTTGGCTTGGAACTGGCTGTTCACATCTGTGGGAGCTTAACCAAATACTGTCAAGTTTACTTTAATGCTTTCTATCTCAACAGAGGTCATCTCTTCAACTTACCTCTAAAATGCAGCTTCTTGGATCTGGCTGTGTTCTGTCATCTAAAGAGAAATCAAGTCTGGCTAGAAGAAACTGCAGGCTAATTACAGGTGACTAATTTGTGTGAACACAACTAATGTGCACATGGAAAGGAAAGGGGTTCATTTTAGCCAGTGACATACATTGATGTGGAGAGATTAGAGCTGGAAAGGTTGGGATTCATTACTCTGAACAATAACTATTCTTTGGCTAGCACTACCAATCCAAAGTTTATTGAGGAAATAGCTTTCTAGCATTCATAGAAAGAGTTAGAACTGAACCTGCTTTCAGTTCCAGTGGGGTTTTGTTTGGTGGGGGTTTTTTGAGTGTTTCGTTATTGTTGTACTGTTTTTTGTTGTTTTTATTTTTATGATGATGTACAAGTCAGTCCTGAAAGCCATACTTGCCTAAACAAACTAAGAGGAAAAAAGGGCAAACAAGCTAAAGAAATCACTCTCGCCTCCTTCCCCAGCCTTGTAAATGAGCCAGCTACCAACTTTGCCTCCAGAGGCTTTCTGTATTTCAACTGATTTTTTCTGTCTCTTCACACCTTTTGCCAGCTTGTTCTCATCATTTGCTTGCTTGAAGCAGAACCTAAAATTGCTTTGAAGGCATTTCTCTCAAGGATGGATCTTGAGCTCTCTGATGCTGAGCAGCAGATTGCTGTTTGTTCTCAGTACATTGGGCTGTAAATTCACTGAGAGTGACGTGGAAAATGTGCTCTTGTACATGTGCTCCCAGAGTGTCTGAGTGAGGTGTTGTGTATTCCCCACTGTCAGCATGCTGTCAATAACTTCTGGGAAAGCAGTATAAAAATAATCAAACATACAGAGCAAGGCAGAGGAGGGAATGGTAAAGTTTCTGCACCTGTGAGTTAAAAATGCTCAAAAGCAATTCCTTGAAGTGATTATGAAGTGCAGAGAATCTCATAGCGATTGAGATTTTTTTTCTTTTCTCCCTCTTCCCTGCTGCTCCCAGCCTTCCCCATAACCCAGAGTAGATGGTTTTGGTTAGTATATTGTGCCTATCCACAGCAGAAAACTGTTTTTAGCCCCCCAAAATGGCCTGTTGCATGAATGAGCTTAATGTGCAATAAACTCAGCGGTGCAGATGCAAATTTAAGGTACCTGAAAACTGAAATTTAGCTGGAGAATTGTTAGATGGGAGTATCTGTGTAGACACAGCCAGAACATTTATCTTTCTCTTACCTGACTTTAAAGATAACACAGAGTATAGAGATCCAGCTGCTTGCAACAGTTTTTTGCATGTGAAAAAAGGGGAAGTTAGAATAAAAGCAAACTCTCCTTAGGAACTGGCTTTATTTCACAGCTTTCACAGCATTTAAAATAATATAGTAATAATAATAATATACCTAGCCGATGAGACAACCACTTTCTCTCCCTTAATTTTAACTACATGAATAACTGACTCTTCTCAATGTGAATTGTTGTGTTACAAAACTGAAAAGGTTTCTAAGCCTTACAAAACTGAAAAACTTTCTAAGCCTTTCTCCATCATCACACAACAGAAAAATGCAATACCCCAGGCTGACTGAAGGAAAAGAGTGCACAAAAAATACCAGCTCTACCAAAGGGAAGAGAGAAAGGGTGGGGAGGAAAATGTTCCTCGGCCACTCTAGATGGGTTTGTAAAGATTTATTGGGCTCAGAGCAATCTGTAGCCTAGTAAATTGGTGTTTGAAGGTGTCACAAACAATAATGTACTACATCTTGCACTACAATGTACAGGTGTCCAGAAGCTATTACAGTCCAGTGACTGCACAAAATGGTATGAAACAGATAGTATGGCCTGTGATTGGTACCAGAAAACTTTTCTTTATTTTTCTGTCCTTTTGACAGAACTATGGAAGACGTCCCCACTCTGATAAAATGCTGCCAAGAGACCAAATAAAATTTTTGCACTCAGATTTGGCGATTGTTCATGTCAGTAATAACTCTAAGGGAAAGTAACTGTATATTGAAAGGAAATCCTGAAACTTTTGATAGTTATGATATCACAGGCTCCTTCAACAGACGGATGGTATTGTAAAATTTTGTATTGCTCAATGGTATTAGAAACTTTTCACTCTTTAAAGAATATCAATGTTCTCTCCCTATCCTAGTTTTGACAAAATTCACTTTTTCTTTCTCAGATCTCTCTCAGAGCTTCCTTTCCTGCTTCATTCTGGCTACTATTATAGCACAGCACTGCTGTGGCCTGAATAAATTTACCTTCTAAGGCTGCTTAAATCAAGTGTTTATTTTGTTCCTTTTTTAATCTTTAATTTTATTTATTTATTTATTTATTGTATCTTTTGTTCTCTTTAGGATAGGTTATGTCACGATATCCAGTGACACAATCATGTTAAAGTATACATGCTTCTTAAAGGGGATCACCTTCTTACAATAACTTTGCTTTTGGCCTGAGTAAAACTTAAAAACATAGAAATACTTATCTGTCAATCTGTTTAGTCTCTAAGAAGACAATCTACAATTGGGGATGAACAAATATGTTGCCAAAGTTTATCTTCTCTGTGTGTATATATACGCACACATACTATATATAGAGTTGCCAGCATGAAATATTTGCAACAAAACTTCCTTGGTTCCCTCTTCATTCCTTCTTCTAAGTATATTTAATCAGTTTTTCATTTGTAGTCAAAAACAGTTCTCTCTGTCAGGCAAAGGATTATTTATGACATTAAATAATTTAGGTACACAGTGGTTACAGTGATATGTGAGAACAGAAAAGGTGGCAAAGAGTCTCAGAAGTTCTTCATATTTTCTGTGTGGAAGGGAAATTGCTTTAGGATTCAGCAATTAAACTTGAATATTTCAAAGAAGCTAAAAGGCCTGTGGCACCTTCCAGCAAAATCTTGTTGCAGCTTTTCTCTTTAAGAAGCCTCCCTATGCTAATGCTTAAGATTTGACATGAGTAAACAGATAAACATTTATAAAACTAGTATGAACTTGCTTTTGTGGTCCAGAGATTACCCACTAGTATGAGAATTGAAAGAAATGTCTTTCTTTGGAGATTAGCAGCTGCAGATTTACATGACAAAAATTTAAGAACATATTAGTTATTTTATAGAGGTTACAACATAACTACATCCTAGCCAAGTTAGAACAATAAAATTAGTGAAGATTTTTGTCCTTTACAAATTGAGAGCATTCCTGCTGGGTTGGGTTGGAAAGCTCATCTATAAAAGCATGTAGTTGAGGAGATCAGGAGTTGGATCCTTTGCACAACAGCACAAAAACCTTTATTTACTTGTAGAACAAGGAAGACATCATCCACCATAAATAATAGAGAATAATTTAAAGCTGAAAGGGCAAGGCTTGCTTGGTCCATACCTTGATGTTTTTTGCAACATTTTCAAGAACTGACCACATAAGTCAGTTATTTTTTCTATCTCCAAAGACCAAAAATAAGTCTTAATGCATTTTGTGCCTTGTTTTTGCTGAAGTTAATTTCTAACAAAAAAGAATTGGCAATTATCGAAAGAGACTAGTAGATGGCAATAGAGCTGGAGAGGGGAGGGGGTTATTAATCTCAAGACTTAAGGCTTTTCCAAGATTTTTAAATATCATCTCTAAAAGGGTAAATTTCTCTCCTATAGGATCCACATATGCTATGAAAAAATCAAGTCAGTGGGGAAAAAAGAAGAGCTGATACTTTTGCATGTATTGCTCAAATGACAGCATTTGTATTGTTACTTGTCAGAAGTAGGGCTTCTACCTTCCCTACTTCCTATCCCACTTTAGCCAATCTGTTCCTTCATCCCATTTGTCTCTTCGGGAACGTTTTCATCTACCACACCTTGCCTAGGTTATACAAAAACCAGCATTGCACAGACACACACCAGCAGAGTGTTTGTTAAAAGCTATGTTTTATCAGGATCTCCTCATGAAATACCGACTGCACGGGAAATCAAAGGTCACTGCTGTCAGGGTAGTAATTTGAACTTACTGTAAGAGTTGTAGGTGAGACTACCCAAAGTGCTGTTCTCAGTCCAAAGCAGAACCCAGGTGGGCTGTGATCCTACTGACTGCTCCAGCACAAGTATCATCCATTGTTAGAGACTATCACACCATCACAGGACAGAGTTATCTCTAACTCTCATTTACAAAACTCCTCCTGCATTTGCAGAAACCATTTCTACTGACTATTTACAAGTATCCTATAGATGTCAATTCTGAAACAGGAACTACCTGGAAGGTGTGCAATAGAAGGTGTGCATATTCTGCACATATGTTCTTTTAAATACAAAATTTGTTTTGTGACAGCAGGACCAGTCTGGGGAAAATCTTCAAGCCTGTCTGATATCCCCACCTTAAGACCTCCTGCAAGAGTTAGATCCTTTGTGGTGAAGGGGATGATGAGCTGGATCTGCCACATTGTCTCAGAGCTGCTTGTTGTCCCAAGCCATTGATTGCCTTGTCTATGCAGGGACATGATGAGAAGATCCAGGCCACCAGGAGCTTGGGGAATTTAGTGCACTGAGTGTGGACACATGGGCAAACGTGGTATCCAACTATATCACAATTATAAGTATGGATTCTAACGTGAGTTCTGTTCTTCTACCTCACTTGTAACATCAGGTCCATTGCTGCTGCCACGTAAGTGGCTTTCTGGGATTTCCTTTGATTAATTTTGTTCCAACTAACACAGTCTATGTCAATGGTCAGCACCTTGCTTGATGTTCTCAGAGTGATTTATTATTTGCTCTATGAAACAGAAGAGAACTTGTGAATTGCTTGGTAAGTGACATCAGCCTTTCAGCTGATATTTTAGAAATAATGTTTTCAGTAATTTTTAAATCAATGTTCAGAAGTTCCATCACAGCATCTTTGAGAAGGGGGAATAAAAGCTTGATTTTCAGTGGTTACAAATCATGTTGATCTCCATGTTGCACACAGAAATAGTGAAAGTGCCCCCCAGGTTGCCAAGATGGTCAACAAGTAAATGAATCAGAGTGCCAACCCTAGGAAATAATTAAGTATCTTAAGATTCAGAAAAAAACCCAGACTTGTAGCTTTCATTTCATGGAAAAAGAATTTCATCTGACTCATGATAAATAAGTCATCTGTAATGTTTGTGCTTAAATACTCTGTGGTAGCTGATGCACACACTTGTTTCAGAAACAGATCTAGGAAGAAGAGATAAACATCCTGTGTCTGCCCCATGATTAGAGCACTCACCATCAAATTGCTCTTAGCATTGGCTGCCATTTCAAACACTGGCACACAGCAGCTGCCCTCCACAGAGCTGGTTTGCCAGGGCTCCATCCTCAGTGATGCACAGAGCAGGCCAGACTGTGGCAGGAGGATGAAAGCAGTGTTCATCTATATTATGTTTCAGCAGAAGGAAGTGTTCTGTTGGATACTTTATAAGACAGCAGCCACACAAAGCCTAAATGTTCTCTTTTCCTCAGCCAGACTCCTCTGCTGATGATTATTTTGGTCCAATTTTCCCTAGAAATTCTGTTCATCTACCGGTGTTCTTTGTTTGGGAATGTATCAGTCTACTCTGTTGTGCCAGACTGACACAAAGGAGAGCTGGCAAGGCAAAGGTTTTTCTTACTCTGCATGTATTTGTGCACATGTGCACACACATATGTGCATTACTGGAAATAAAATGTTTATTTCCTGGCCACTGACATTAAGATAATCTATCCTCATGTATTGAATTTATTGTTTCCTAAGCTTTCTGGACAGAACAAATGTTTACACTTGATAGCATGAACTGCCATTAGCATAAGTCTCAAATCTGGACAAAAATCTCCTATTGTTTTCACGCTATTTGTGCCAAACTTTATGATGTGCTCTTTAATGGGGTTTGTCTTTCAAGTAGTAACTGAGGAGAAAGCTTAGGATTTTGATTAGAAAATGTCTTAAATATTTTCAAACCGGGAGTCAGTGTGTGATATCTGTGGCCACCTGCTCAGTATTTATAGCAATTAGGAATTTTACCATAATAAGAACTCATTATTACTTATGCCCAAATTGTCAGGCAGAAGCATCTCTAGGTCTGTGATTTTTCAGTGCTTTGTAAAGATTCCAAACTAGTTCATAAATAAGAACTTTCCAAAGGATGCTCAGTTTATATGTTGTAGGACTGTATAACTTTAACTTACATTGGCTTTGCTTCTTGTTTGCAAGACAGAGGCCTTCAAACACAGCATAAATGATCATGTGACAAACATTGAAATATCTTGTTCTCATACCTCTCCTCATTTCCCCAGATCCCTCCCAAGGACCTCATGCCCCTTCCTCATTTATCAGTAGAGATTTTATGTGAAAAGTTTATCTGAAAGATGAGAGCAAGTGAGAGTTTATAGGCATTGATGGAAACTCATAAATGTCAAGGGGTCAAAAATAGTAAATTTGAATAGGCATTTGGAGTCTGAATTTTGATACAGCTGTCTTACAGATTAAAAAAGCCCCAAAATAACAACTAAAAAACTTCAAATTAAAAAAAGAAGTCTCATTTAAAGGAAAAATTTTTAAAGACACAATGTCAGCAGTGCTAGAGAAAGATTCTTATTTACAGAAACACGGGAAGTCATGAAACCATAGAATGACTTGGGCTGAAAGGACCTTAGAGATCATCTAGCTCAACCCCCTTTTCTTTATGTAAAGACTTGGCTTAAAAAATCTGATACAGAGAAGTGATGTGGACCTTCATTAAACCTGGCTAGTGCCAAAAGCCCAATATGATGGTAGTAGGGAGCAAGGTCTTATACCTTATAACCACTTATAAATTTAGGAGCACAGACTTAGACATTTAAATCTGTAGATCACAGCCTAGTTGTATAGCTTTTAACACTGCCATAATGACTGAGCTTACACTATGAAGTTCTAGGAATACAGAGAAGAAAACCATGTCCTGTAAATAACTGATTTTGCTTATAAAATGAAGTGAAATTTTCTTAAAATGTAAAATAACAATTTATGGACACGTGGTAACTACTGTAACAAAAGCTTTTATGACATAATGGTTGGTATGGCAGTGGTTGCAACAGATTGATTGATAAGATACTGTGGTACAGCCAAGCAAGAGTCACTTGTGGGTACTAGTTTACTTACAGCTCTAAAATACTGTTAGCAACTGGACCAAAGAATTTAAAGCAATCTTTATATTGGATAATAACATTTCCAAAGGAAAGTCTTTTAAATATTACCCCAGACTTTGATGATGTCTGTAAAGATAGTTTTAATGAAATTACAGAGTAGGTCCTGGAGAACAGCACATGGAAAAACTCCTCAGAAGTAGTTAGGAATCTATTTGGAATCTGAAGTCAGAATTATTTTAAAGAGATTTATTTTCTTTGTATTTCTAGGTGCACCATGTATGTGACTGATACTTCTGACAGTGTAAAGGTTTGCTTTGTTGACATCCTTGTGAACAATGTACAGAACACTTATGCATGCTGTAATTCCTTTAATATACTCTTCTATTTATGTCCAACAGACTAATGAAACATTTAATAAAATGAAGTTTAGTGAGATTTGTTCTCTTGAAGAAGTTTCACTGTGAAGTAGTGGAGGGCTCACAGCCTTTTAATAAACTTCTGCCAGTCACAGCACCAGAGCACCTCTGGTCAAAGATTCACACAAGCAACAAAACTTTCAAGTAACTAGAACCTGCATTACTGTGATCTGTATGTGATAACTGACTGAGCTTCTCTTCCTGTAACTTCACCCAATAAACATGCATACACAGGAGAATGAACTTGGTTAAAACAGAGCACCTACCATGGTGTCCTGTTTGAGAGTGTTATTAAGGATCGACTGGAAGCAGTGGATCATGGTAAATCAAGGTGAAGGCCACTGAGAAATTTCCCACTTCTCCTAGGGTTAAATAAAAGTGCAGAAAACTACATGCTAGTTTTCCTTACAGTTTATGTGTCTAGTAGAGTTTGAACAGTCCGGGAACTTGAGATTTAAGATTTACTGTGGACTTCTCTTATATGAAGGCTGCGATTCCTCTGTGATTATTATATTTTCTATTTCATGCCTTTCTAGTTATGTTTGGATTCATTAAACATGAAGCTTACTCACTTAAGCCTGAAATGACTGTGTGCTGGGAAGTGATGTTGCTAATTGTTATTACTGTTGCTAATGGCAAAAGAAAAACCGGTAGACTCACAGGAGGAAAAAGGAAATTAGATATTTTAAGCAGACTAATGCAGATTAAAATGCAGTTAATAAGCCTCATGTGAAAAGCTTATATTTAAATTACAAATACAATTTTCTTGTGGAAATTAGCATTCCATTTAAAGGCCTGTTTGCCTGTATCTTTCTACAAATAAAGGTGGACCATATTTATGGCATTCATGATAAGAGCAGAATAGAGAAAAAATGTCGTATAAGGTTTTCTCTTTGCAAAGAATGATCACATTTACATCTATTAGATCAATAGAATTTATATAGTTATGTTTCTACAAAATGAAAAATTAATTTTGCTTGCTTTTTTCTGATTATATCTATTTCCATATGCTGTAGGAGACTTTGCAGATTTATTTTCCCTTTGCATGTGGAAATATGAGTATTAATTTGCCTTATGATCTTACACATTTTTAGGTATTTATTTATTTATTATTTTATTTTATTAATTTCCTGCAGAATTTTGGATTCTGAGAAACAGAAGAATCACATTTATGATTTTCTGCTTATGTAGGAGTATGGAAATTACTTTTATATCTGATATTTTTTACTGGATTTCAGAAACAAATCCACAGGGAAAAGAAACACAAGACGAAGTGGGGACATGATAGACTAGCAAGAGAGCAGCTGTTTAGGAAAGATTTCTGAGAAGTTTCCTATTGTCCAAAAAGCAGTTCATACAACAGCAAATACCAGTGCTCAGAACAACCAGAGAGAGAACTTGTGCAAGAAATACGGAAGAGAAATCCCTGAGGACTTACTCCCTGGGAACTGGAGACTCTCACAGAAAAAGCCCTCATGGAAATGAATTTTCACCACAGTTTGCTTTTTAAAACTTCAAAACGCATTTTTCATAGTTTTTCTTAATGCACGGTTGGTGGCTTAAGATCTTTCAGAATGGTGTAGTAGAAGGGAAAGGAGAAGAGGATAAGAGAGTAGAGAAGAGAAAAGGAGAGGAGAGGAAAGAAGAAAATAATTTAGAGAATTTGTGGGTAGTCTTAACTAGTCCCTTTCCTCTGCCTTACTTTCAGAGTACATGTGAGCATCACAACACATATTTATTTTCTGACACACATTTACATGCAAAATTAATATAGATCTTAAGATACTTTTATGCATGTATTGGCACAATTTGCATTAGTCAATTGAAATTGAAAGGTGCATTCTCTGTTGTGCCCTTGTATGGTGCTCTGTATGAACAGTAGATGGATGCTTCTCCACTGCAGGGCACAATAAGTTGACAGATAAGCCTTGCTTCTAAAAGCATTCTGTCTATTCTCTGCTGGCAGATGGCCAGCTGGCCAGAGAGCAGTTTCAGAGCTGAAGACCTGAGTCTGTAGAGCTGCTACAAGTTCCTTTGCCATATTCCCCCACTGTAGATGAGGTGAATCAAGTTCAGAAGTCCCACAAAGCATTTAGCTAATATTGGTAGAAGAAACTAAAAGAGCACAGAGAATTCAAAAACATGCTGTTTATCCAATTACTGCTTGCAGCAGATTGTAAATGCACATAAATCAATGAAAAGAAATGAAAATTTTTTTTCCTTCTGTAAATACATGCTACTTAGAGAATCCTGAGAGAAATTCCTGAAACAAATCAGTACAGCAGTATGTTTTACAGAAAATTAAAACCAGCTTGTAATGGGATCACAATATCAATAGAATCCATGATGGTAGAAGATACTGCTCTGATATTCAGTACTCTGTGTAACAGTAGTTAACATCACAACAGAATGCTTTCATAGGTCTGAAGAATCTAATGTAAAAGACAAGAATCTTTTCCTTGTTTGGAAGAAAAAATTTCCAAGATGGCCAAAGAGACTACCTTAGAAGCCAGGGAAACTCCTCCTTCATCTATGTCAAATGTGTGATGTAATTTTAAATATTGTTTAAAAACTTGTGCAAAAAGTAGAGGGCAGTTTGTTGAAGCTAAAATGAAGATTTCTATGATAGTTTTCCTTTCTGAAAAAGATGAAAGATACAATCAAACAGCACATTGTAGGGCAACAGTAATAGTGCAATTGGAATAAACTAAAGGATGTTATGTCTAAAACAGAGAAAAAGGAATTGTAAACTTTTAGCAAACATGGACTCATACCTTTGTGGCCAGAGGTACTCTGTCTTTAGGTGACCAGTGTGAAATGCAGCAGTGTTTTACGTATTTGTATGTGGCCAGAGACACAAACACAAGCTTGCACTGCTGCACTCCTGCAAAGCAAAATTTGCAGAACTCGGTGTTCAAACTAAGATGATAAAATCTGCTGAGAGACAAAATAAATTATTTCTGTCCTGATGAGCTGATAACATGGTCATGTGGTTCTCAGACTGACATAGGGTCATGAGTCCCCAGGTGAGAGCACAGCTGGAGATCTAGTGTTGCCTGCAGTATGCACTTGTCTGACTGGTCAGGGCAGGGTTAAAGGGGATGCAGTGAACAGAACAGTCTCTGAGCTCGCCAGTTCTTTTAAAATCCAAGGGAGTTGCTTGTAAAGCTGGGCTGATCTCACTGAACTTACTACATAGCTGGAAGTGAACAATGCAGCATCCCCTTTAGAAAGCTGTCATTGTAGAAAATGTCTGTTTCTTTTGAAAGAATGATAAAGAAGGGTATCTCACAATGTTTCAGACGCTTGAGATGATATGTATGTCTCTCCTGTGATTTATACCAGTACACTCATGATTAGTTTTACTCTTGTAATGAAGGCTGCTCCAGGCAATCCCCATTTTTAAGCATTGATAACTCACCATGCACAACACATACCAGGTAATAAGACACAATTACCATATTTCTGCATTTAAAAAAAATCTTTTTATTCTCTGTGGATACATCCTGAACTCTAACATGTCTTCCAAAAGTAATTACTCTATCTTCTTGCTGCTTTTTAACATATTTTTGTTGTTAGAATAAATCTTGAATTTACCGTCATTAGACATGAAAATAAATAAAAGCTACATTGCTGCTACTTGAATCTTCAAGGGTAACTAAAAAAACTCAGTAAAAGGCATCATTCTGTCTTCCAAATTGCTGTCATGATACATACCTGGTATCAAATGAAATTAGATTTGTTAGAAGCATTCTTGCAAAAGTGTCTTATATGAAGAGAATTTCCCTCTTTATATATGAACTCGGATTATGAAGGACCTCGATGAGGTCCTCTTTGAAGAGTTCATCCCCTGCACCATCAGGTAACCACAGAAAAATGAAACGAACTGGGTTAGTTTTATTAGCCAAATGCCATTGCTGAGAACATCAGGATTTTCTAAATCTTTTATTATTGCTTTGGTTCAGGAAAAATAATTTTTTTTGCTTCTACCCAACAACAGATTCCTCATTCTTGATAAGCTGTTCTTTTCTAGAGAATACACCATGTGATGAAACTGCTCAGTGAGCTTAAAATTCTGACATAGTGTGTTTCTATGTGTAAAGCAAGACAAAGTCTGGTTATCTTTTTAGCCACAGGTCTGAATCAGAATTGCAGAAGGGTAAAGTCAAGTAGATGCAAAATCTGATTTTTCATCATGAAACTATCGACCCCATTTTGACTGAAATTGATTTGTTGTAGATGTAATTATTTTTTAAGAATATCTACGTGACTCATCACACGTATAGGGATTCATGTCTCACGTCTGTGTAGGGAGAATCTGTTCCAAAGTTAACCTTCTTTGGAAGTTCCCATGCCACTAGAACATTTTAATTCCAACATGGGATAATCATACATTATGGATGATCTTAAAGAGGTTACTGAATCTGACACTGAAATCCATGTGGTTCGTTTTGAGATACATGAACTGTGGGGCATGAGTATCATTCCTCTCTGGTGAAGAACTGTGCCAGTATTCTCTACTGTTGACTCGACTAGATGTTTCAGTTTTGCAAAAGGTACAAAGGAATGTAAAATATAAGTAGCATTGTTGATATGTTGCTATAAAGAAGCTGACCTATTATGCAGAATAGGAACAACAACCTGGTTTGTTATTTAGAAAAGAAAATAGAGATATTTTCTTATGGATAGGTTGTTACTGAGGATTGCTTTGGTTAGTGAGGAAAATGCAAGATGACTCTGCAATAGCAATTGCATTATAAGTACTACTGTGAATGCCACAGGACAGATTTATGAATCTGATAAGAATCTGTCAAGTTTAATATGTTAAGTTCTAGGAAATGAAGTTGAGACATAATTTTTACTGAGTTCTGTATTTGATTTCCATCTTCAAATAGGTTCCACTTATAATCAGTTCTGTCTCCATCTTTCCCTTATCCTTCATCTAGGTGCAAACCAATCTCTTCCCATGCTATCCCCATCCAGCAGCTCTCAGGAATGACCCTATTAAGCCTCTATCTGTTCCTTGGTCCTACTTAATCTATCCTAAGAGCTTTTCCTTGCCTGAAATCCCTTCCCTACATTGTTCTGTTTCTCTTTCTTTGCACCAAAGGACAACATAAGTGGACAGTACAGACACTTTCAATGGTTAAATTCGTTCTTTAGGAATGCCCTTCCCTGACAAGGAGCTTGGTTTCCAAGCTGCCAGGAATGTATTCCCCCAAGAGTAAGGCTCCTGTGATGCATGATGAGGCAAAATCAAAACTTGGGAAAATTAGGAAACTGCACCCTGAGCTGCTCACGCATTAGGTGCCTCTGTTATCAGCGACAGCTATGTCCTGTATCTCTCAGAAAGTCACTGAGGCAACACAGGGGTCTCAGATGCCTGAAGATAGCCCAGGTAAACTATCTCAGTTGAAGTTGGCAGAAATGAACCAGTGCAGGCAGAGAATGAAGGTGCCCTGGCTGAGAAGCTGGAGAAGGAGCTGTTTGCTCACAGATGCAAAGGCCTATGTCTCTGACTTCATAAAGAGGCCTGCAGGAAAAGGGTCCCATGCATGCTCAGCTGTTCCCAAGCTTCTGGGTAAAACAGCAGTCAAGGATGTCTCCTTTCTGGCTGAAGAGGATTTTTCCCTTTTCCTACTATTGCACTGTGGAATTGTCTTGAGGATCTTGTTCAAAATTGGAGTGGTTTATGGTGGACTATTGATCTATTTTCTTATTCTGAAGTTTTTTTTTTTTTCCTCTAAAAGACAGTATTCAGTGATTTTTGCATGAAACTAGATAGTTATTTTCAAAATAAAATAGAGAAACATTTAAAATGTTTTGGTTTTGAGTTGGCATAATTATATTTTCACTAATTTTAGGCAAAATGCAGCATCAAATCTAAGGACATTTGGACAAATTTTCCGCTGTGATTTTTCCTTTAAAACAAAGAATACAATTGCACCATAGCAAGATAGAAGGGGAAAGTGGGGAAACTCCATTTTACTTTTAGAGTTCAGTGATGCATATCACAGTGTCAAATGTTAAACTGTTTTTCCGGAATGCAAAATATTGAATTCCATTTGTATTTGTATTGGAATGCAATGTGCTCTTCCTGCAAACACTAACATGCACGTACCAAGAGAATAACGGTAGGAAGGTTTGGCCCATTACCTTAACCCCATCTATGCCAAGGTGAGAAGTAGCAGCTTTGGACACCTGACATGCAAACCTCCTGACAGACAACAGGTATGTATCAGGAATCACAGGAAGCATAAAATCTAATGGAAACAACACTGATTGAATCTACACAGGTGTTTTGCTTCAGATCTCTTGCTTCTTGTTTACAGAGAGGTTTTGTTGTGCATAGACTAGAATCCTGTTTGAGAAAAACTAAACTAGGTCACTTCAGTATCATGTTCTTATTTGAAGTTTTCAATACAAATTTCTCCTTGACCTTCAATAAATCTGCATCTGTGTACAGTGATGTATAAGGCTGTCGAGGATGAGGTGGGTTTATCCATCAAAGCCTCTAATGTTCTTTTTATCCTGTCCCAGGACTGTTCCTGCTTCATAATGTACAGCATATGCCCTGGATGTGGATGCCCTGAATACTAAGCATGTAGAGGACCAGAACTAGCTGTTGTGGTGCCTAGTTGAGGGATTTGGTCCTCAGTCTGTCTCAGTTACTTGCCCAAACTAGTAGGTTAATCTGACAAGTTTCCTTCTTCCTCTCATTTACCAGAAAAATAATCTTGTGCCTGAGGAGTGTTTCAATTTCCCATGCAAATTTAGAGTCTGACAGGCTAGTTATTTCCCAAGAGGCAGTTCCCATACACATCTTTTCAGGTATGAAGGGCTCAAATACTGCTCACATTTCCAGTGTCTTCAGTGCTGAACTAAATCCTGCTAGACCAGTATTTGTCAGCTACAAAATAGTATCTTTAAAAAACATATTATGTCCTTTGTCCATTTTTTTAATGTCTTCTCCATGTGTTTAGGTGGCTATTAAATGTATATCAGCAGCTTTGGTTTTTACTTCCTGTTTAATACAATATCAGCAGTACAGCCCTTCCCCAGATTTTGTGCTTGCTTTCTTATTTAAGAGAACAATAGAGATGAATATCTGTTTTTCCTGTTTGTTGGCTTTTCTATATTATCCAAACTAGAACACTTTCAGCAGGTTTGGTGTGTTTTTTTGTTTGTTTGTTTTTTCTTGGGGGGGAGGGGGTTGTTTTGTTTTTTGTTTTTTCCTATAATTGTCACTAAATCTTTATCTTTTGACCAATATACAAATACACAGGACCATGATGAATTATTTCTACTGAAAAGGCAACTGGACCAATATACAAATATACAGGACCATGATGAATTTTTTTTGCTGAAAAGACAACTGCTGATCTGAGTCGGGTAATTCTCTGCCACAATCTGTTCCTGTTTAAAAGATTGTGCATGGATTTCAGAATGCAATGAGAGCTATTTACTCTTGCACAAGTTGTCCTTTGTATGTTCTGCTCTGCTCCTTGCAGGGCTGCAGTTATCAGGGAGCTAAGCATTTTCCAGACTGCTGTAGCAGTAGTATTCCCATCCTGTGATGCTCTACTGATTGCCCTGTTCCCATATTCCCTGTATGGCTGCATGTATCCTTGCCTTGTCAGGGGCAGTTTTATGACCATTCTTTCACTCACAACTGCTTTTTTTTTATACCAAGAACAGTAGCACAGCACTATGACCAGGAAACCACTTAATCCCAGTGCTGGTAGAGAACTTTCAAGTCAGGGTTGTTGGTATGAAATCAATGGACTGTTGGATCACTTGACACAGAGAGAAGGAACAGATCAGTAACTGGTGTGTTGCCATCTTTCACACGGGCAGTACCAATTACTGAAACATAATTCCAGCTCATTTTGGTTAATGTGGCTTAGACTTGGATGGAATTTGCTGACTTGAGACTTCCCACTGCCTTCACTTGCTGCTGTATCAAGGGATGTCTGGGGATTGTACACAGACACCTGTTAGGCTGAAGAAAACCTGTGCTCCTTGAAGATCAATGACTCACTTGCTGATAGCCATTAAACTCAGAAAAATTCCTCCAGCTCAATTTTGCACATCACCTACATGGAATTCTAAACTGTAGACAGCCTACACAATTCATCTGTACAACCGCAGTGTTACAGTAATTATAATATTACTTATAAAAACACACCTGAAACTGGTATAAAAATCAGTCTACTGATAAGAAGTCAATTTAAAAGGCTAGACAGTGCTGATGGAATCAAGAAATACCCTTACAGTGTTTTGCTGCGCCCAGTAAGATTACCTGCATCTAGGCTGAGTAGAATGTTACTTATTTCATTCAAAATGCTCTCTCTGAAAGCTTCTCTTGTGCCATATTCCTTAGTTATATTGCTTTTTCCTGGACACAATTCTGCTCCCTGGCATTTTTTAAGATACTTTAAGTGCTGGTTTAACACCAGATGGGAATTAAACCCCAAATAACCCTCTTGTTTCATCTGCCCCTCTCCAGTGCGAAAGGGACAAAAAGGTAGAGATGTTGGGTTGAGACAACAATTCACTAGAAGCAAACAGCAATAGCGTGAGAAATGCACGGTAATGACAACATTAATAACAGAAGTACACGAAAGCAAAGGTGCTTTATACACAAAGGGTGTTCACCCCTTGACTAAGTTCTGCATGAGTGCTGGGGTCATGCAGTCATGATGGTGGGTACTTTCTGTGGCTGGCTCTCCCTGTGGCTGAGCCCAGGACAACAAAGAACACCGCAGCCCCCCAATCCAGACTGTCCGTACTGCAGCACCCGCTCCCGGATGACTGGGCTCAGCTGTGGCTGGCAGTATTTGGCTTAACTCAGCCCTGCCTCGTGGCTTGGGCTGAGCTCTGCTCCTCTCGGCTTGGCTTAGGCTTGGCTCCTTTCATCTTGGTTTGCTGCTTCAGAGCAGCATCCACAAATTGGCTGCGCTCTCCCAAAGGACTTGAGGGGATGGGAACAGATGGGCAGCACTGGAAGAACACAGCACAGAAGACTGCTCCCAGCAACTTCGCAGAAGAAGTTAAAGAGCAAAACAGCACTACTCCCAGAGTGCACCACTGCACCTGAAGCCACGCCCCATGATGACATAACACCATGGAACAACAATATGACCACGCCCACACAGCTGAACCACGCCCACAAATCACTGGGCTCCGCCCCCGTGGACATCATATTTGTTGCCATGGCCCTGGGGCATGCCATGGTTTTTGCCATTTTCCCAGGGGTTGCCACGTTTGTTGCCATGGCGTAATGGGCAGGGCTTTGCGTGCCCGCTCTGCTGTGACCATCTGCACTGCACATGCCTGAGAGTGCTGGCATCCCACTGCCCTGTGCATTTTGTATGCAAAGCACAATTGCAGACAAAGCCAGAGTCCTCAGGTTTTTCCAAAAAAAATTCTGTATGGGAAAAACCATATCCTGGGGCACACTAATTCAGGATGCTCTGTTTGGCATTTCTTCTTAATCTACAAGGAGTGAATTTTCTACTTGGAAGAATGCTATCTGGTATGGGAATTATGAATGTTCAAGTTTTTGAAATGATGTCACATGAAGACTTTTGCATGTAATTTCACACACGTCACACTGACTTAAAACCTGATCCCCTGGAACCAAAAACATATCTCTTTTGTGTACTCTGCTCAAAGTTGACAAAGAACTGACTAAAAAACCATCTTCAGAATGGGCCAGATGAGTTTTTATGACTTTAAATTTTGATGTGTCACACTTTAGCTTCCTGCACTTGCATTTGGGGATTGTTATCTCTGGTGGCCAACTTATTCCACAACAGAACCAAAGAATATGTGTTAATCAGAAAGGTGAAAAGGACTCATACAGGTGTAAGCCTATGTTTTAACAGGATTATCAATTCAAACAAACTGCAATGCAATGTCTTTGAGCATTGAATAGATTCCAGTTACACTGAAATGAAGTTGAAGAGCTACACCTGTACTATAATATGTACCTACTATGTAAAATTTGTCCATCATTTGGTGCTTCCAGAGTTAAGCAGTGTTCTCAGTAGGACAGTAAAAGGTGCATTCTTTTGATGAAACAGTTTCTTATCTGTTGGTACCTCTCATCATTTTATTTGCAAATATAAAGTTACACAAATTTGAGCCTACTTTTATAATAGTTTAGAGGTATTCAGTACCAACAAAAGTCAAGAGAGATGCAAGAATTTTGTGTGAGTGTGACATTACAAATAAGTTTTTTGGTGTATAAGTCTGCAGGTTTCCACAGGAGCTATGACACAGCAGGTTCTGATCCCTTAAATTTTTCAGAGACCCCTGCCAGCCTATAAAACATAGGGTAAAGTTGAAAATAACGTTTTAATTTCCAGCCATCATTTTTGAGACTGCTGCTGACAGCTTCTGACTTGTTTTAAATGGGTCATTGTTTGTGAAACTGTAATTAAAATAATTTTGTGTCAGAAAGACTGGATGTGGGCCTTCTTGCCCATTTCTCAATCCACTGCTATCTTCCCAGTCCATGCTGTTTCCTCTTTTCACACCCACACATGGGCATCACTGCTTTTTGTTATATTCTACATGACAGCTACATGCTCATGTCACCTCATTCCCAACCCTTTCAGTAGAATGTCTGAGTTGCTACTTTTTTTGTTTGTTTGTTTTTTTAAGGAATGGCAAGAGATAGGCAGGCATGTCTCACTTTACATAGGCAGGAGAATATGTTGACCAAATATTAAATGGGTTGCACACGCCAAGCACAGGAAACTACTGTGCCTTTGCTGTAGAATCAGAGGACTTGGGAGTGGAGTCAGGGTGCATAGGTTCCACTAATCTCCCAGGTAAATTGTCATGCTGAAGACTGGATTGTACTCTGCTACACTGCTGCAGGCCTGCACAGCCCATAAATGAACACAGATGGCATTTATCTCAGCAGGAAAAAGGTTTGGTCCATTTAAGTAGTGACCCAGCTAAACTAATTTTGAGTGTCTGATTAAGAACATCCTGATGAACATTTTGGTGTTAGGAGACTGGCTACTGTGAGCAGTGTCTCTTTTGGTCCATTAGTCTATAGCACCTTGTCAAACACCAGTTGGATGGATGCTGAATGGCATCACTCAGATGAGCTGGACTAGGAAATGAGCACCAGCGCCTTCTAAAATTGGACAGCCTGGCTCATTTTGCAGATTGCAGGTTCTTTGCTGACCATTTCTGTGTCTTACCAAAAGGTCATCCTTGTAAAATGTCTTTCTTCAGCAGTTAACACTTCAGTATCTTGCATTAAATGTGAGCATCTCTAAGCTGGACACAACTAATCTGTCTTCCTTTCATTTTCTTAATGTAAACTACCCCATACATGAAAAATTACTTGGCCCTGATTTTAAAACTGCCTAGGGCCAATGCCCCATGAAATGAATAGAAGTACCCTGGCCCCAATGGGTCTTTAATCAGGCTCATCTGGCAAATAGCCAAATAGTAAAAATAGCGTGGTGATTTCTCATGATTTACTGTTCTGTAATAAATTAATATGATGTTATTTTGGGGAAAATAGAAGGCAGGAAAAGGAGGAAGGAGAATATCTGATTTTACTGCAGAAGAAACAAAAGTGAGGAAGAAGATTATAAAAATATATGCTGGCCAAAATAAAGTTTCTCTTTATACAAATCCCATTGTCTGAACAGCTACCATACATTTCAGAGAATGAAGCTACTTTAATTAATTACAGAGTACTTATATAGTGTTTTGTTGATCAGTAATAAAGATTGTTAAAAAAAATTGCTAAGTTGTTATATTATATCCTGACACTTGTGTGCTGTTTTAAAAAATCATCCTGTCACAGAAGGATGCTAATGACATAACAACCTAAAGCTGGCCAACTCCTGAAAACTTGATGTTTAATCTAGATAAATGTGCTTGTTTGTATAGCTGTGTAAGCTATGTGTGTAGTAGAATTATGGTACTATGCAACAATTAGCTCTATTTACATAAAGATCTTTGATCAATGGGCAAATGCATCACTTTATGCTAGAATGTATCACAGAAGGAAATTTAGAATTTTAATGAGAATTTTTTATGGCAGACTGGATGTTTATAACATATAGTGTAATTTTTTGTAATGCTTCAGGAGTCGTTGCAAATTGTTGATTTCATACAATTCAAAAATTACCTGGCTTGGGAAATTTGAACTTTCTCATTTATTACTAGTGTGTGTCCTTTGAAGAAAACTTGTTTCTGGCTGGATATGTCTCAAAAGAGTAGAACTTCTGTTCTATATTTGTCACTTGTTAACATATTCTATAAGTATGTTTTTAGAAGAGCTGTTGATTTGGGAGTTGAAAGTATATCTTTCTATGAACTCGAACATAAGAATAAAAAATCATAATCAAGAGCTAACGTGAAAGCTACGACAGGCGAGAGATTGTTACTTAAAGCATGAAATGTTGCCATTGAGATCTGCACCAGAGCTTTTTTCGTTTTTATTTAGAATATACAAAAATGGATCAACTGCTGCATAATAGACATATTTACATGCTTGAAGACATAAAAGACAATATTTTTATTTGTGAGGCAATAGTCTGAGAAAAGATAAAAATTGATAGGACTGGATGAATTGCAGATAGTAAATTTGTTAGTAATGAAGCTTTATAAAGGAACACACTTGCATTAGAGCAAAGTTGGTAAATAGAAAATCTTAAAATGAGTAAAGCAGCTAATATTAAAAAAATGAAAAATGTTTTCTAAAGTAAGTTGTTGTTTTCTAAATTAAAAAGATTAACTTTTCATTTTGAAACAGTTTCAAATTGAAAATGCCTTTATCTTCTATGAAATTGTTTTTTCCTACAAAATGAAATATGACTATAAAACATAAATTCTTTGAGGATGATGCAAAGTAGACGTTTTTTATTTGTGAAGAAGAGATTGGGAGGATTAATAGGGTGCAGGTAGGGAAAATTGGTGACTCACAATTTTACTTACTTGATGTTCTCTGTTATGTATGCAGCCTTAGTAAAATATCCTGTTGTGCTGTATCTGTGGGAGTTCTGTTGTAAATTTGAAAGGATCCATGATTTCAGTCTCAATCTTTACATCTTTGAGAAGAATTTCTGCACTTATATTTCTGCACTTACTTAATGCTGAGAGAAAAAGAGTCAGGAAGGCGGAGATGTTAGAGACTTTCTGAGATGGGTGGGTTAGGAGAAGATGTGTGGATTAGAAGGATGTTCTTCCAAAACATTTCAACCTGGACAGAAACCCTTTCCATTTCTCTTGTGTCCCTCCTGGAACCTGATCCATCTTGATTCATTCCTTGGTATTGTGCTGGAACTGAGAACATTCAGTAAATGCTATAGTGAAAAGTGCCAGAATTACTCACAAAGTTCTGTATTTTTTTTGGTGCACTGGGCAAAATATGTGGAAGAGGCCCACAGAGTGTTCCCTCATTTTAATTACCTCCATGCATTCAAATGTTGAACAGGTAAAAGTAGCAATGTCCAACGGACTAGGCAAACTTTCCTAATAAATTTTCAAAATAGGGTGTTACTTGAACCACACAAATGAAATACTAGTCTTAAGAATGTCTTCAAATCTCTACTTGAGATTGATTTATTATATTGTTCTCAGAGAAATGCAAATATTGAGTGGGTCTGATGTAAACATTAAGTGATGAAGTCAGCAAAACATCTGAGAACTTCTGTAGCTGGTAGTTATTACTACAAATACTGTAAAAGTTAAGCTTTAAATGTTAAATGGCTTTGTGCCATTTAGTTTATATTTCTTCATGGGGGGATATGTGCATACTTATTACTTGGTGCTATGTGTGCAAATGGAATACCAGGCCATCTGCACAGATTTCACACAGAAATCCATGTACAAATGTTTAGCAAAAAACTTAACAAAACATCCGAAATCCTCTAAAAAGGCTTCAAATTTAGTATCAAATTTCTGTCATGTCTTCATTTCTACAAAAATTTTTTTGCAGTTTTCTCCACTGTGAGTAGAAGGGAGATTCAACACTGATGGTTTCTAAGTGGTTTAAAGTATTTTAACATAAATTATTTGCCTACAGAACCTTGAGCTTTGTTCTCAAGACCTTAAAATTGTCAGGAAAATCAGAACTTCTTGTCGTTTGTTTTCACCCACATGCATTAGTAAAATTCTATCTCCAGACTGTAATTCTGATTAAATGTCTTTTAATTGAAGATAGAGGCAGTTTCTTCTGTAATTTTCATCACTTGCTATTTAGGAATTAAGAGACCTGATGACCCACTATAATGGTTGGATAATTCTTGACATTTTTAAAAATGACCTTCCCTTGAAATGCATTTTTATAATTTCGAGGGTGATGATGAGGGTGGTAGGAAGGGAGTTAATAATATGCCATACATATTATGCAGCTTTAAAGTGAACCATGGCATGACTTACTCCATGAAACCGAGGTAGGCTGAGACTTTTCAGGTCTTATAGAAAAACTTGCATCAGAAAAGGACATCTATCCAAAGCAAACAAACAAACAAATAACCAAACAAAACTCCCCCAAAACCCCACCCTACCACCCAAAAACCCCCAGACCCACCAAACTCCTTTCCCACTTTGCAAAAAAAATAAAAAACAACAAAACACCAAAAAAAATTCCACAAAAAACAAACCTTGGGAAAATAGCTATTTGTTTATATGGTCCATTGAGATGCAACCAGCTTCCTCTGGATATTGTTGAAGGCACTGTAGCCCCTGGAGCACCAGCAGTGGAGATAAACTGCTGTAACCTGATCACAGCCCTCAGCATCCCTTGTTGCTTTATTGAGGTGACTGAGTGTTACCTGCAACAGGTGGGAGAGGAGTCATGTTGAGCCTGGGAAAGGAAGAGGGGTATGTTTTCCTTAAGTGTTCTAAAGTTTTTAAAATTTTTTTTATGTTTCCTGCCCTCTCTGATATCTGAATAAATACTTCAATATTTACATAACTCAGCAGTAAAATAAGCTAAATTGCCAACCTGAATAGGTTTTGCCCATGACAGTAACTGGGAAGTGATCTCCTTGTTTTTATTTCATGCCATGCATGATTATGGCCACTTGTTTATGAATAATTAAGGGATCTCTCATACCTTCATGTCATTGTCTCTGGGACAAGCTGAACTTTAAATTCAAGCTTCTGCAGAGACTGTTTGCTTACCTCATTACACTTGCTAACCCCATCCAAAAATTGGCCTAAAGCAAATCAACCTGTCAGTCTCCTGGTCCTCTTGTTCCTTGCACACATTCTCTTGCTTCTCAGAATGTCTGATTTAGTTTCTTTTGTAGTAGTGATCAATGGCTGTCAGCTGTTTTTCTTTTCTCTTGAAACTGTTCCTAAATTAGCCTGTCATGTCTTCCTTGAAGGGCACATGTAACAATTGTTCTTCTTTCTTCCACCATCAATGAGAAGTCACGACCGCTGCAAAAAATTCTTTTCAGAGCTGACCCCAGCAAAACCATTCTGGTTAAGATTTCTCCTTGTCTTAGCATCTGTTTTAGATGTGAAAACTTGACTCCTTTTTTCAGGTAATCTCATTTATTTAAAATTTGTATGGTATTTACTGTCACATTTTGGATTCCTTTAACAGATGAAGCAGTAAAAGAAACACACCATGTTCATTTTTTTTTTCTGCAAATAGTGGTATGTCAATGATTGCGTTATGTTCCTTTGGTTTTTTGCATATATGAGGTCCTACAAAATGTGTTGTATAATTTCCAGTGTCTCCTCCTGGAGGGTGTTCACTCTTTAATATTTTTTAAAAAGTCTGTCGTTAAAAATCATTAGTTTCTAGCAAAGTCATGTCAAAACACAAATGTTATCATTCAGCCGAGGAAGGGCTAATTTCTCATTCTCTTATCCTTATGATCTCATTTTCTCAGTTCTCTAGCCTTTAAAATTGCAGATATTGATTTTTAAAATAAAACAGGGAGAAATTACTTAAGAAATTCATTTTTTAAAAAAGAAAAGCCTGAATAAAACTGAATAAACCTAATTTATTCTTCTTTAGTCATTCTTCCTTTACATCTGTTTGTGTGATTGACACTTCAAGTGTGCAAAATGAATGAGAAGGAAACCAAATTATTCCCACTCCCTCACACACTTTCAGGAGAACCTTCATCCCAGCATAGAGTACACTGCAACAAACCAGTGTTCTGGTTAGATCTGGTTTAGGTGGCAAACCAACTCTGAAGTATTCACCTTATCTAATTTACTTTTGGATGTCATGGGAAAACATTATCTTAAAAGTGTAAAAAAAGATCTAATTGGAGTTATGTGCAAGTCTCTATCCAGTAATGAAGGAAAACAAAGAAGTGATGTCTGATTTTGTGCAATGCATTGAAATCAGGTAGTTTGCAATAATCATTCAATGAGTATCACAGTCTTTCTTCACTGTTATGATGGATAGCCTTTCTCTGCCTCCCTTTATAGTGTTCACAGTGACACTGAAGTTCCAACTAATAAGGAACCATGCTGGGATGGGATGATCTAATTTGCTATTTTCATTGAATCAGATTCTGGAAATTGAGCAAAATTATTTTTATTCTCTTCACCCACAATCTTTTCTCACCTTTTCTTTTTTTTTTTTTTTTGAAAATAGGTAGCATCACACCAAATAGAAGTACTGAAATTGCTCTATCTTGCCATTTTGATTCAATTTCAAACTTTGGGTTAAAAAGTCTTTGTAGTACCAGATAGAATTATGTCTAAATATGCTTCCTTTCCTAAAGAATATTCAATTGCTGAACAACACATGGTATTGTGATGTCTTGCAATTGTCATGAAAAGCTCTTATGTTCTGTCCATGTATTATCACTCAATACTGAATTAATAAATTTTGAAACTTTTAAAGAAGTATATTTTGAATATTTTCCTGAAATGACAGATCCCTATATCTTAGATAGTCTGTACTTTCATTATGAAGGAGAATCTATAACTTTTAAAGTTTCTTCTCTGATTCTTATTCAGATGATTCACTGTAGATGAAATATCTAAGATTTAATTATTTTCATTATGCTAGAATAGACAACAGAGAGAGATCTTGTGAATTTCACATACATTGCCAGTACTTTCCATCTTCTAATGCTCAGGAATTTCAGTGTGAATGGAGCTGTCATTTTACATACAAAGGGATCCTAAAATGACTGTATTTTTGCCAGTGGAGTTGCCTTTAAGACCTTATGATGCTTCTAAATCTTGATAATGATGACTTGAGAGACATTATTGGTACATCACAGATCATGAATTTTACAGTGCTACCAATCAAGTAGCTGTTTTGCTGTATAGTTTCAGGATTTGAGAAAGGAGGAATGAGCTGCATGATATGGCTAAAGACAGCTAATTAAAAGACTAAAACATGTAAAAACACCACTGAAAGCAGTCAGGTTGAAAGCAGTTTTAATTACTCATAAATGTTCTTTATATTATATAGGAAGCAACTGATACATTATATCAGTCATCTGATCTGGGGGAAAAAATTTTAAAAAATTAGATTGTAATGCCATTTTAAGGCCATGTTGAATTTAAATCTTCTGGGAATCAACTTTACTGGATTCCTACATCTAGTTGATTTTGTGATTGACAGTCATATTGTTGAAAAGATTTCATGACTTGTGTGATTCATAGCTGTCAGGAGAAAATAAAACATTACTTTTTTGAGTCACATAACAAAGAAAAAAAAAGGTTTTGTCTTCTTGTCATTATTTGCAGTCAGTGATACTGTTTATTTCCCATTTAAAAAGACAGAAACAAACTTGTGAAATTTGAAAGTACAGCCTAAATTATACCCAAGCAAAGCCTCCAGTTTCCTGTATGGGCTTTCCTATAAGATTTATGATTCGTAGCAAATTAGAGTGAGAATCAGAGGAATGAGCAAGCAAGAAAAACCTTAAGCTGCTAAGCAGCAAAACTGTGTGGGTAACAGTGTCCACTGTTTGTCCTTGATAGGATATAGCCTGAATTGACAGTGACTGAAAACAGATTCTAGCTTGGCTCCTATGTCAAGTCTTAGCTGTGCTTGTACTCTACAGCCAGGGAAAAGAAAAGGCAGGTGATCAGCTGTCCCTCAGTGGCTATCCAGACTGGGGTGCCTTTGGATGCATCTTCGATGCAGAGCCCATTAAAGAGTGCCTGGTGACTCTGCAATTAAAAATGTTCTTAGACCTTGCTCTTCTTTTTCAACCCTCTCAGCTCCATGGGTAGACGACTGTCAGCACATTTTTCAGATTTAATGATCATTAAAGGTAAAAAAGACTGGGAGGTGGTGGTTGAGGAGGAAAAATAATCCCGAATCCTTGAAGTTTGACGTATTTCTTGTTTTACTTGATTAATTTTATGCCAATGTGAATGAGATTTTTAATGAAAATTAGCAGGATGTTTTTAACTTTGCTGGGTTTATTTTCTGTTGCTGGATAATGCTTCTTTTGAATTTCATGTGAAAGTCACAGAACTACACATTAATCAGGCATCTAGATTAAATAGGGCTTGAGTACATTAATCTGTTCTGAATAAATCTTCAATAGTCTGATTGAGAAATTCAATTGAAAAAAAAATATTTATCCAGTTTAGGTAATACATCTTGATGAGTGTGAGCCCACAGTACTCAAGAAAGTTGAAAGAATCTGTACCAGGAATCTGCTCTGTAAAACATGTACATATGGGTGGTTAAATGGACAGTTGCTCTTCTGCATTAGTGGAGTATCACAGGATTTAGATTCCTTGATTTGACTTGAAAATAAGAGTAGATATTGGCACACATTTTTGGATTACATCTGAGACATTAATGCTAGGCATTAGTTATAATCCTTATGTCCCTCCGTTGCAGTTTTAAGCAGTATCTTATATATAAACACAGTGAGTAGCTAACCCCTCTTGGATTTGTATGGCATTTGACCCCTCTTGTATTTGTGTGTATGAACTCATAAATGTACTGAAAAACTCTATCTCTGGCTCTTGTTTGCTGTCCTCTCTGCCTGCTTGTTTATCTCGCTGCAAAGATGAGCACCAGGTGGATGTAAAGCAGGATAGACCTTTTCACCAAAGTGATGAAAACAAAGATATGTCTGAACTTAATGGTCCTTTTGTTTAAACTTCTTTTTTCAAGGTGTGGGCTTATTATTTTTGAGAGGGATAGTAGAGGATGCAATTAGAGTCAGAGTTTAACATGTTCTCCGTAGTAATTACTTTATTCACTTTTAGAGTCATTAGCTGGTTTCCTCCTTTCAGCTGGCAACAACCAACTTGTATTTCAAATAAATCTTTCATCTTTTTTACTCTAGTCCATTCTGTCTGGATAATCTTGCATCCTTTATTTATGGGTATAGTGAGCAGTAAATAAAGACAACATACTGTGATTTTGTACTATAAACAAGAAACAAAAAATGTAGGAGAAAACCACAGGGTGGATAGCTCCATGATTTTTTTCTTAAACTTATTTTAGATTTCATTTGTAAGGGGAAAAATATCCAGACAAAACCAAATTTTATGGAAGCAGTGTGTTCACAGATAGCAGAATTTATGCCATGAAAGTTCAGAAATGTATAATAAATAGTTTGTTCTGAGTTTTCAACCCTCTTCCTTCCCATGGAAGAGACCTGGATGCTTTTTATTTATAGACTTTAAAGAAGAATATAAATCTCTGAAAAATGGAATTGTGAAAGAAGGGGGTGGAAAACCAGTCCCAAAAATGTATTCATGAACACAAAAAAGTTAAAAATGAGTTTGTAATTTACTGCAGCTCAGAGACAGCAATAACTAATACACTGGAAATTTACCCATTTTATGCATCTATTTTGCCTGCTTTACTGTTCTGCTGTTCATAAAAAGAGCATTTATTTCAGCAACTGTCATGTCACTTGGCATTTATGTGATCTCTGAGCTATGTGTGAAAATGCACTTTTTTCCAGTTTCAATTTTTATTGAAAAAGTTATTTATTTTACAAATTGGTATCAAGGTGATTTGTTCTCCTGTCTAACTAGTTTTACTGTTCTACTTTTATTATGTTCATTCTTATCACTTGGGAATCAAAACCATAAATCATTTGGTTTTGTTTTTCATGTCCTGGGTCCTACTATTGGAATTGCATTCCGTCCTCTGTGTGTTTCTGTCTTAATTCCTCCTCCACTTCTCTCACTACAAACCGGAAGATTAGAAGCTATATTTTTTAATTCTCACACATTTTCTTGCTCTCATGCTGCTCTTAGGAGGTGGTTTGGATTGTCCACTGTGTTTTGCTCTCAGCTGCGTGTTTTGACAATTCACTGTTTCTTTTTGCCGTTGTTGTGACCTCTCTCCCCCGCCTGCTGCAGAGCTCCACTCCAGTATCGGAGCTGCTCCGTGCCTGGTGCTGTGCACATCTGCCTTGGGAACCTCACCTGTCCTGTACAACTTCCAGAATCAACTGTGCTATGAGAGGCATCAGATGCATAAAAGAACTCGACAGGGGAAATGCAAGATAATCATCTTCCTGATGAAGTGCTTCCTGAGCTAAGGCTCCTGATGGCTGTTTGGGCTGGTGCAGAGATGTGCTGTGCTGCCATATCACTCCTTTGACATAACAGGTTCAGAGATTCCTCAGTAATCACCTAGAGGGAGTGAAGATCATTAGATAATCTCTTGAGAGGCTCACTGTAGTTTCCGGGAGATGTTTTGTTCCTAGTTCCACCTCCAAAGATGCCGAGAGAGAACTAGAAGATTAATTAACTACACCAAACATTTAGAATTTAAAAGGAGAATCAATTTAAAAGCAGCTGAAGAGATAGTTTGAACATGCTCAGTTGCAGTTTTCTTTTAGCAGATCAGGCTTTCTACCAAAAAACTGCCCCTATATATACTCAACTATTACATGAACCTGCAGGTCAGCTCATTTCTCTGCTCTTTTGTTATTGCTGTCAGCTTGAGTGGCCATGCTCCTTCAAGAAGATTGGCATAAAATGGATGCTGTTTATTTCTATTTATTTCAAGCCTTGCATGTGACAAGGCCATATTACTTCTTCTTGGTCTAAAACTGATCACAGAATAAGTGTCTGCTCAATGGCTATTGATGGGGAAATCTCATCTGTTGCCTTGGCAGTTTCAGTATATTTAGAAGCTGAAAACCCAGATGTGAGTTTGCCTTGTCCTTGTTTATGACTAACACAATCTGTAGGGCCACTCAGTCCTGTAAAATATTCAAGGCTTTTCCCTTGCTTGAGATAATTTAGCTGCAGTGTCTTTTCTGGGCTCCACATTTTGTCCTGACGCGGCATAGAATTTATAGAGAAGGGGTAAAGGTGGAATGAAACCTAGTTTTGAGGAAATGAGTCACAATTGCTATCTTCTGAGCATCAGTTGTGTGACAAAGAGGGCAGGCTGCCTCACTCAGGAGACCCCACCTGTGCACCAAGTATTTTTACAACTGCATTTCTATTCCCATGGAAAAGCCTTTTGTATTCACTTGTACTGTGTCAGATGTCTGCAAGCCAAACAGCAGCTGTATTACTTCTGTGCTATAAGGACAAACTGGTTGCTGGCCCATAAAATAGTAATGGAAGAGCTATAAAATGCTTGGAGAGATCTGCTCATCTGAGATCTGCTCATTTCATGAAAACTGTGCTTCTATTTATATGCAGCAGACCCTCTGATCCTAAAGGAGATCCCAAGCATAGGTACGATCCACAGATAATCAGTCACCTTTGCTTTACAGGGGATGTCATTTTCACTGCATCTGCTCTCAGACATACCACTGCAAACAGTGCTGCCAATTATTAGCTCTCCCTTGCCTCAAAATTCTGAGGAAAAAACTAGAGTGCTGTTGACAGAAACATAAAAGCACAGACTTTGCTAGCTAGCTCTGAACATTGCTTTATTAAGCCTGGTATTCTGCATCGAGCAGTAGCTAATGCATTATGCTTCAGAGGAAAGGCAAACCCCACAATTTGTGCAAAGCCATAAAATAGAAGTATTCTTTTCTGAGCCTGCAGCCATCAGCTTATTCCCTGAAGCATAAGATTTGATTATATGTTTGTTTCTTGGGGAGAAGAGCTGTGAGTATTTAAGCTTTTCAGGCTGGAGATCATGCATTAGATTAACCTGGAGGACTCTGAGGCCCATGTAGAACAGAGTGTGGAATTCCCTCGGCAGAAATGAGCAAAGCAACCATTACTAACATGCTGTCATACTGTTAACTGGAGCTGAATGACAAATCCATAGGAAATTTTGCTTCTATTTCTGCTCTTGAGCTATCAGTGAGAAGCTTGTGATTTCTTTTGGGTGTAAGTACCAACCTTATTTCCCACATAGTTTCTAAGTTTGTGTTGTGTTTGCAAACATTATAATCTTATATGAGTAGTAGCTGAGACTGAAGAGCTGGATCATAGCTCTTGTTTGCATCTCTGTGGACTGCCTGCAAGGCCTGGGAAGCAACAGTTTTGGCTCTGTTCACTCTTTTCTACCTATCTCTGAATCATCTCCCTTTTTTCCATTCAGGGTAGAACACAGTACTTTCATTTTGATTAGGCTTTTATATTATTATTACTACTCTTATTATTATTGCTATTATTGCTGTTATTATTGTTAATATTATTACTTTTATTATTTTATTTTTAATTGTTTTTGTCTGTTTGTTTGTTCTGGAATTATTTAATATTTGCCAAGGAAACCAATGCAGAAAGTACGTGTGGTTCCTCCATAGTTGGAGGCTAGCTAGAGTTTTGTGAGGAAGATTCATTTAGAGAAGGCAGATGGAAAAAAATAGAAAAAGGTGAACTATTTTCCTGTGGCTTGTGAGAAACTTCAAAAAGGTGAAAGAATCTGCAAGGATATTTGAGATTGCACCAAAGATTAATTTATATACTGCCAGGCTCAGGAGCAGGAAAAACAGAGGCCTTTAAAAATGCTTCCTCCACTACCCTTCCCTCATGGCCTGCATATTCTTCAGTCATCCTTCACTATCCAACTGGATTTATGGAGCATCCATAACTAGTTACATTCAGTGCAGACTCACAATGTGCTACTCTGTTGCCTATGAAACCCCTGGCAGTGCAGCAGAGAACAAAAAGTGGTGTTAAACTGGTTAACTAATGCAAAGCTTTGCTATAAGCAAAAGCTTCTTTCCTTCCTGCTCCAGTTTTGGATAGAAAATGCCTTTTAATATTCACATAGGTCTTGTGAAAGGCAGGAGGTTGTGCAGTATTTTCTTCAAAAGTGGTAAAGTTGTTTTAGCTTCAAGTGGGAGCTAAGGGCAGTGAAGAAAAGGTTCCTGACACCTCCTAGCACAGGATTTCATAACTCTTATACTGCTTCTCCTGTTTTGGCAGCTTTGCGACTGAAGACTAAACAACTGGCAGTAGCAGTGGATACTTGCAAGTGAGTCAAGTATCAGCTCTGCCAATACAGAGTAGCTGTGTTGTCTTGTGGTTGTAGTTTAGGCTTCATTTTGTCCTACATCATGAATCTCCAGACTATGAGTGCCACCTGTTCTTCAGAAGCAGATCCAGCATTGTTCCCAAATCACCTGGACCTTGTGGTTTTCTCCTAGCTGCACAGGATGTGTTGCTGGCTGCAAGGGACTGAGGTGTTGGGGCAGGACTGAGGAACACCCAGTTCTGGAGGTGTGGTCTCAGGGATCTCCTTATAGCAATGTAGGCAGATCTGGCTTGTTGCCTGAGATTGATGGTCCTTCACCTGCCATCTCCCATTTCTCTTATGGTTACTGGTGGAATCTGTCACAATCACCTGACCCACTCTGCTCACCTCACTCAGGTATACTGCTCTGATCAGAAAACTCATATCTGTAGGATTTCCATTATGAATTACTCCTCTAGTCTGGACCTGTAATAGCCCCGAGCAACTTAGAGAGAAACCAGTTTTTCAGTCTCACTTGCAAAATGCAGTCAATATTTCTGATTTAAGGGTATTGCACACTGAGAGAAAATACTAAGTGAAAAGTATTATTTCCAAGTTATAAATGAGGGTATTTCCGATCTTCCATTTACTCCATTTTTTTGGCATCACATGATTGGCTTGTTCATCAGTCAGTTTATATTCTTGCAAACAATAAGAGACCTTATAAATGTATTGATTTCGATCAGAGATCACATACAAAATTTAGCTAATAAAAAAACTATTCTGTAAAAAGTAACTTTTTTGCTTTTTGGCATATGAAATTTGTATCAAAAGTATTAATGAAAAGTCAAATTATGGCAAAAAAGTCAAATTGTTTACAGGTGATTCCTGCTATGCAGAAGCATGTAATTTTTCATTTCATAAGAACTAAACTGTTCTGGGGCTAAGTGTGAACTTAAGTTATAGAACGCTGAATAGTTCCTTCATGTCTCTTTTCAGGTATCTAAATTTAGTTGCTTGGTTTTAGATATTTTACCCTCCAGACTGATGTTATTTTAGGAGTAAAAATTAAAACTAATTTTTGTAGAAAGATTTTGATGTTACCATAAAACATGATTCAGCCCAAAATACAGCCTGCCATTACACTCACTGCAGCATTAGCAGCCTAAACACCTTGGGAGACAGACTGAAAAGGGTTAAGTAGCCAACTAAGAGGTGATGCTATCCTTGCTACTCTTCTGAAGTTATTAACAATTTCTTAATTTCCAAGATTTTATGGGGGTGTTAGCAATAATATGAACAGCAGTATCACAAAACATTTTCAGTCCACCAACACAATTGAATTCAATTTATGGATGTGGAAGATTTTAATTTCCTTGGACCCAGGATGGGAGCCAGGTGGTGGTCTTGTCCTAGCTGACATTTTCCTACCACGGTTCTGTAATAAGATTGCTTACCGTCTTGCAATATAAAATTTCAAAAACTGGTTATTATTTCCCAGTACTGCTGAATCTCCTAAACTTTATTTAAGGTTATAAGAACAACAGAGTATCAGATCACAACTATCACTAGATCACTTCTAGATCATTGTTTTTGTCTCCTCCTCTCCCACTTCTCTTGCCACTCAACAGAATGAACTCAACTGGGACTGTATTTTCAAAGTGTATTTCAAAATTTTTTTTTTACTTGAAGGTTTTAAACCTTAATTCCTTGTCTGTTTGTTCATTGATAGAACTGTTCTCTCTTTACTCACTTGGACTGTGATCTGTCCCAAATTCAAGCCAACAAATCAAATCAAGAATTTGACAGAAGTGACATGGATGGATTTTTCACAAACAGTATTCTTGGAATTCAGATGCCCTTCACATAACATTGTTTGGTACTGCATTCTCTGAAATGATTGTATTGTTTCAATCTGAAATGAAAAAGAATCAGTGATAGCATTGCCATACCTTGCTGTTTCCATGGTTTACGTGTTATAAAGCACTTAAGATTAAATACATATTGAATACATAAAACCTGGAATATAGAAGAATACACCTTTAGCAGGTTTCCTTTACTGCCAGTAAAAAATTTCTAATATGTAATGCAAACTCTTATTTTAATGATGTTTTTGCCTCATGGGATTTCAGGCAACTATAGACTAGCACTGAGCCTTACAGTCAGTATACCTATTAACTACTTAGTAATACAACTTGGGGTGTTTCGTACATTAATGTCTTCATTGATCAAAATAATATTTGGGGTAAAGGATCTCTGCTTACAGGAAGCCAGCTGGATTTGCATGAGTTTGGAGAGATGGGATGGAAAATCAAACTCAGCCATTCTGAGTGCATCTACACTGGCAGTTTAAGGTATAGTATAGACCCTTTTTCAGCATGAATTGTTCTACATTTTGTCCTCGATGTCCTATAGATAACAGTTTTGTGCCCTCCTGGTTATGCAGAAACTGGATTCTTTCTCTGACCTGGACTAAGGAACAGAAAATTTCTGACATGAAAATTTTCAGACAAAAAGATTGTTTTTCTTAGTTTTAGCCATGTCACTTCTCAAATCAAGTTCATAGTGCCAGTATATCTGAAAGGAAGGTACTGATGGCAGGAACATTTAAATTCAGTATTACCACCAGAAAGCTTAATCTTGGAAAACTGTAGCCTAAGTAGTCATTCACCTTTCCTCAGTTTTTTGTGTTTTCCATCATAACTGCCAAATATAAATAGCAAATACATTTCTTACTGTCAAAGCAGATTTCTTTATCCAAAGATCCAGCTCCTCTTTGTGCATTACTTTAGGACATAAAAACAAATCAAAATCTCACTTTAATTTGTTGACTTGTAAGCATTTTCAAAAGCTACAATATTAGTGTAGTGGTATCCTGACCTGAGTAGCTGTGATCTTGCCAGCTTGTTATCCTTCAGAAGATGGTAACACAAGCTGGGTGTTTTCCTTGGTGCTGATGATTTTACAGTGTACAAAAAGTAAGCCCAGTTGCTCCTAATAGTTCCTAAAGGTGCCAAACACTCCACAGCTTTATCAAGATCTGAGATTGCCTGCAGATGAGACCCAAGGTTGAAGGCAGCCTCCAGAGCCTTCTCATGCAGAAATCTGCTGGTGTCTGGGCAAGAGGGTCTACCCAGACATGCACACAGCAGAGAGCAGCCTTCTCACCTGGCCCCTGGGTCTCTAGCAAAAAAAAAACTGTACAGGAAAGGACTGATGACTAAAATTAAATTAGAGAAGGATTAGGTATTTAGTTTCTTGGTTTCAGATGAGCAAAAGTTAAG
>VWYI01007347.1:234475-245637 GCA_013399455.1 Anthoscopus minutus | reverse complement strand
GCCTGGGTCTGCAATAACCTGGGTCTGCAGGAGCCTGGCTTCACTTCCCACCTTTGCCAGTGGCTTTCCTGTTCTTCTGCCTTGGTCTCAGAAACTCAGGGATGGCAGTGCTGTTCCCACAGGGCTGAGCAGGTATTTTCTCATCCCAAAATGTCAGGTGTTTGACACTGCAAAGAGAATAGGAATGTAAGTACTTGTAAGATGCTCTGACGTGCTCGTTGCTGCCTACAACATCATCATCATAAACATTCTTAATTACTGGGAAAAAGCATGATGCATTTAAAAATAGCATGGCAGGCAGGACACTCTTTCCTTCAGCTAAAACAAGATCAGAGAGATGCAGATTTTGAACTACCTTGTGATTCATCCCCAAAGCCTAATATTAATAGAACCCGACATTTTGTAATTTGTTCAAATTTTGCTTTTGGAGATGAGAAAATTATGCATGGGTGCCAGATAGGTTCTGCTGCTCGCTGCAAAAGTGGAGTGCTCTGTTTTGTATTGCCCTGGTTAGGTCATTTCTTCTTTAGATCCATATGGTACTCTGTAAAAATTAAAAATCTTCCTGAAGAATAACTTTTAAAGTAAACTTTCACAGATGGGTTTTGGTAAGATGTCAACAAACATGACCTTTCAATCTCTAGTGCAAATGGCAATAAAACCCAAGCCTATCTAATCTGCCTGCAAATAGCTGTAGCTTCACTGATCTAGTCTAATCAAAGGAACAAGCCCACAGGGGTTTAAAGGATTTCTTGCTGTTGCTGCAGCCATTAATTTAATTGCTAGAGTACAGTGAACTCTCAGAGTACAGTAAATGTTTGGATCTGCAGGGGGATAAACAGCTGAACCCGTGGAAATAAAATCTAAAGCAAATAGGTTTTTCTCTGCAATTAGTGTTGTCCTAAAGTATGTTTTAAAAGCAGGCCCCAGTAGAGCTGACATGAGTTATCATCTGCATTTCCATGAGCCGTAGCACGGGTTATTCCAGCGTGTCCTGCAGGAACTCCATGAATTGCCTGCAAGTACAGGTGAAATCAGAGTGGGGACGTGTGGCAGCAGTGCACGTGGGGGTGGCAACACTCATTCCATCACCTGCCTGGCTGCTGCCATCCCTGTCCTCTTAAAATTATAGTCTCCATTTGGAGATGCTTTCCTCCCGCGAGGATGAATTTTCAAGGTGCTACTGTACTTTTAATTACATTTAAATGTAATTACTATACAGGGCAGTGCTTAAATTATTAGTGGAATGTAAAAAACCCTGATGATATGGATGAAGAGGACTTTTTGAGCAGACTCTTACTGTGCAAGTCTAAAGTGATTCCAGATTAAGGAAGGTGTCTGAATTTTAATTTTATGTGGTGCTTCTCAGGGCAGAGTTGCCTTCATTTCAGTCTCAAAAATACTTTGCTTTTGGTGATAATAGAAGCGTGGCTTTAGCAATTGTTGTATAAGGTGTGTTTTTGTTTTATTCAGGAACAGAAAATGAATGTTGTTTCCAGGAAAAATTATTTCTCTGTAAAAGTCTGAGCAATTTACTGGTCAGCAAAGTTGGGTGCTTTCCCTTTTGGCAGTGCATATTCCCACTTATGGAATGATGAATCGATTTCATTTAATAATGAGAACTGGCCTGAGGCAAAGCCAGGCTTAGAATAAAACAAAAGAGATCCTTATTGGGTTTATAGAGTTTGAGCTGCCCTCTACCCACTCTCCATCCTTGCTCTAACTCGGCTCCTTTGGCTGCCCTCTTGCTGGCAGATGTGGGACTGGGGAAAGTCACTGTGCAGCCTGTGGAGCTCATGGGACAGAGGGAAGATGCAACTGTTCATCATAAAAGGAGAGGAATTTAATATAACTTGTAGGAAAATGCAGAATCCCAAGTACAGGCATGGATTCTTACACTGTGGGAGATTTTCAGATATTTAGATGAGCAAGGACTTTTATTCATGACTCTGAATTCTAATTAACTGGTGAATAGAAAATACTGAAGATTTAATTGTAGCTTACAATACTGCCAAATATTTAGGAAAAACAAAATTTACCATGATATCTCTTTTAGTGAGGAGCATAAGAACACAGATGTGTTAAGGAATTTATGTGTATGTTTTCTTTAGAATGGGAAATTGAACACTCCCTTTTGGTTTCCCACTGGCAACCACAAACCCCACTGGCATTTTGTCATAATGAAGGGCAGGCAGTTTAGTGCTTCCTCCAGCTTCACAATGTCATGTGGGTCATCCCTTGCCATGTACCTTGGGCAATTTTATAAAATACATTTCTCACTGGGCTTGGGTAACCCAGCAGAATTATTAATGAGAAGGTTAAAAAAGCCCTCTACAAATTGGCAAGTTTATTTATAGATCAGATGTGGCCGCTGAAATGCAGGAAATCTCTAGGGAAAGCTGTCATTACCTGCCTCTCACAGCGTGATCCAAATGAGAGGCTTTTATCAAAGTACAATTGAAACAACCCCTGCCTTGCCAGCAGAACCTCCCCTGTGTGGAGCCCTCCATTGACTCAGGCACGTTTTTCTTTAATGCAAATGACTTTCCAGTGTAGTTATTCAATAAGCAGCATTGCATCAGCAGGTCCCAGGATGGGGCTTGGCAGCCTTTTTTGCAGTGCTGTGCAGTTCTCAGGGGCGCACACTTTGCACATCAGATGTGTCACACTTTCTGTCAGCACTGTGGGAGCTCAGGATAGGCTTTGAGCAGTGCTGGGCCACTAAAGGTGCAGCTGACTATCCAAAAACTACTATTCAAAACTACTTTGGTGAATATCAATTTTTGATTAAAACCTTTTGTAGTTCTGTCTGACCACAGCCAGTATTTCTAGGAAGAGAAACAAACACAAAGCATCATTTAATGCCAGTTGGTGACTTTTTAATCCAAGGAGTGTACGTGCTTTTTGTTTGTGTTGTGCTGCTCCAGAGGGAATGGATTTCTGTATGCTGGCATTGTAATCTAGGACTACACTATCAGTGCACTTAAATTCAGTCAGGTATAGAAGTAAGAAAATTCCAATAGTGCCCTCAGTTTTTTTAGAAAAGGGTTTGCTCAGGCATGCTGTAATTAAACTGTCCGTGACCACACGTAATTGCATCATTATGTACACAGCCCTGTTTCTGTAATTTGGATCATTGGAGGGCAAAGTGTCAAAATCTCTGTAATGATGTTTAATTCCATTTTAGCATTTCCTAGGGGAATTGCTTTGAGTTTTGTTTCAAAGCACAAAACTTAGGAAAGCCCTTGTAGTTTGTGGGGATGCTGTACGTTACAGCTGCTGTTCTGCATTGGTTTGATCATGCAGCCATTAGCTGCCATCCCTTCTGATCTGTCTCTTTGATTCTGGCAAACAGGCAACACGTGGAGAAACCCAGTTCTCCCAGGTTTTCTCAGTACTTTTAGGAGCCTGAGGTGATTTCATTTTAACACAAATAGATACTTTCATTCTTTTCAGTTTTTAATCACTTTGCAGAACTTTTATGTGTTGTTATGGCTTTTTGCAATGAAGAAGAGTATATGGATTGCCATTGGACTCTTTATTGAAGTCTGTAAATAATCTGGTGTGGATTTTATTATTCATGCTCTGCTCTCATTTATTCTGTTTAAAAAATGAGAGGGGTGTATTTCAAAAAAAGAGTGTATCTTGAGAGCTGTAAATATACACGTGGGTTTTTCCCCCCTCTGTTAAGATTTTTTCACTTTGCAGAAATGTTTTCAAAGTAATTATATTCCTAGAAAAATAATTCAGGTTTGTGATTAATTACTACTGTTCTGCCATTAAATCTCAAGATATTTAAAGATACTCTTTCTTGTAGTTGGATTCATCACATGAAATTAATAACTGCGAGGTTTTTTAATAGAAGATTTAATCTTGGTTGCTCCTGGGTCTGACCATTGAATTCAGCAGGCTTTGAATGAAGATGTAAAACAGGATAAAGAGCTGCACTGAATCTTGCTGGATGCGAGGTCAAGTCTTTGGTCTTTCAGCGACCAGCTTTGGCGCTGAAAAGATTTTTGCCTCTTCCTCGCTCATTTTCTCTGTTGCAGCAATAGTGACACTGTAATCACAGCTGCTGAAAGCTCCAGGAACTCGGGCTGCTTCTGAAATGATGCTGAGGAAGGAGTGGCAGCTTCTCCATGGATGATGGAGTGTGCCTAAAGCAGCAGGAGGCCTAATTAGGCAGAGTCTGAGCCTCTGTGTCTCCATTTCTCTGTGTACGAGGGCAGAATAATTGTTCCACTTCCCGCCCATGTTTTTAAAAATGCACTCATTAAAATGTAACCTTTTTGAGACAGACTCCCCCATCAGGCATAATAAGGAGCTATTTTTAGTATAAAGTAATAGATAAATCAAAAAATAGTTTGGGTTTAAAAATGAATAAAATTAGTTAATTCCTTAAGCAGACACATGCTTACTCTGGAAGCCGGAGAGATATTTTGATATTTTCATACAAAGGTTTTATTTTAAAAAGTGCATAAAACACCAGTTGCAGTTTGCATCGAGAAGAAAAGTTCTCTAATTCCAGGTAGTTTGACTGTTTCAAGAACACTGGGAGCTCTCCAGAGGGCTGTCTGTAATTGGCCTTCTGGGATGCCTGCTTTGTTTTTTGTGTAGGGGACAGGGTGAGCACGGTGCCCAGTTATTACCTAGCACAAGCCAACAGACTAATCGTGTTTTAAAAAATCTTGATGCTTTTCCCAGGCTTAATAATAGTGTCTGTTTGTTATGTGTTGGCTCCTGGGGACACAACCTGGAAATCAGGAGTGCTATTAAACTGATTACAACGCAGACCAAAACATGTTCTTGCTCCAAAAGGATGAGAGTGCAGAATATACACAAATTGCACATAGTTCCTTGAACAGCAGTGTGTATGAACAGTAAAATGCCATTTGTCCCTGCCCTTTCTATTTATGGAGCTTTGTGCATATAGAGACAAGAGCTGAGAGAAAATTACTTTTCCCTACCAGATTTGAAAGGTAGGGACAAACCAGTGCTTTCAGAAAGACAATTTATTGTCTAGGTTCCAGGAAGATGGATTCATTTACTAGAACTCAGCATCAAAGTGGACAAGAGACACTGCTGGACGAGCAGGGCTTCCCAGATTCCTTGCAAACATACTGTAAAATGTCCTAGCAACTTGTTAGACGAGAGGGGATGGCAGCTTTCAAATGCCAAGGAATCACTGAAATGCCTATTGGCTACAGGAAGGAAAATGAGATAGCATGGGCTTTTAAAACTTGGAAAGGTTTCCACTGCCAGGCTTGGAAAAATCAAAGAATTTATTTCATAGTGAACATGCTAGACATATGAGAAGGCAAGAAAGCTTACGAAGACTTTATGAGGAATATTTAGTGCAAAATGAGGAGTAGATAAGCCAAGTATCCCAGGAAGAGCATAATTAGAAGAAAGCCAGCAGTCTAAAGACAAACAATTAGAAACTGGCACACATCCAGCTGCTATAAAGTCAGATTATTTTAGGGCAAGAAATATACCACTGTATACTGAAATGACAGTCAGCTTATCTTAAGCAGCAGCTTGTATCCAGGCAGTGTGTGGTGTTCTGTTCTGAACAAACAGAAACCATATCTCACTGCCAGAAGAATCAAAGATAAATTTGTGTGTGAAGGTGCTACTCATCAGGAATTATGTATTTCAACAGGCAAATGGCTGCTGATGCTGTGTATTAGAGGGAGAAAATGTTGGGGTTTGACAAACACCACAGAGCTGCTTCAAGAGTGCACTCAGTAAAAGTCTGGAAAAGCTCTCTGAGAGATCTTGTTTTCAGCAGTGTTACCTGGCACAGAGTGAGGTCTTGCTGAGGTTCTGGGGGAGCCATCAGTAAACTTCCACTATTTCAAACTGTATCTAATGAAGTATGTACTCTTAGTTCCTTCATAGAGAAGTTCATTATTCACTTGAAGAACAAGTTCAACAGCATGAAAGCACCTCTGTCCCTCTCTGCTGCTTCCAAAGAGAGCTTCTGGTGTGATGCTTCCAAATATACTTGGCCTTTGACCTCAGAGTAGGACTGACACTGCTCTTCATATTGTCAAGAACCTTCTTGTGTGGCTGTGGGGAGGCTGAGAAAAGTTACAGGCATGTGGTTTCAGCTGTGTGTTACAGGTAATAAAGGCTAACATGCTGCCCCTGTAGTGTTTCCTAAGCTTTTGCTGGGTTTTTATTGCATCAATTCTTAAAATACAACCATCAGTTTATAACTCACAGAAGGGTGGCCAAAATAATCCATACAGGAGCTGCCTAGCAGTGCTGGTTTAAAAGAATGGGGCCGGGCGTTATGGATGGGAGGAGGCTGAAGATGGTTCACAAACTCCACAAGAGGCATGGCAGCTTTGAAAAAAAGTTAAAAGCACATATTTTCCTCTCTTCACTTCATGCTGAGTATCCACAGCCACAGCCTTTCCTCTAGACTTTGACCTGAATGCTGCATATGGTGTTCCTGGAATTTCTCCTCACACAGCATTTCAGAGCATTAATAAACTCACACTAAGCATTCCCTGTTCCCTCCACCCTCCCCCTTGTCCTTCTGTTTCTGTTCTTTGAAGTAACACCAATGACAACATTTTTAACAAAAGGTCTAAAATAGAATTGTTCCAGTGGTATATTTTTTTTCTCTGCCTCCACTCCCCACCTGCTCCTCTAAAAAGCAGTTGCTTCCTGCAAAGCACGTCAGGAGCAACAAGCTTTGCTGTCAGCTACCAGCATTCCCTGGCTTTGTTATTCCTGCAGCCACAGACAGCCCATACTGGAAAAGCACACACCACACCACCAAACTGCCTTCCCCAGGGTCAGCTGCCAGCCACTTGTACATATCTGAGCTTGTTTTCAACTTGTGTTCCATTCTTGTCATGATTATTTCTATTTCACAGGATATCTTTGCAGATACTTTAATATTTCATAGACAAATGGCCTATTCTCAGAAATTATTCCTGTATTTAAGAGTGTTTTATTTAAATATGACAATCTTATCATTTCCCAAATGTCATTTCCCAAAACGACAACTCTACAAAGTCCTTTCTCCCAAGACAATCTTGAAAGCTTTAATTGTAATCTCAGCAGCAGGAAACTTGTTCCAATGCAGTCAATCTATAAATCACTTTCATAACAGGGGCTTTTTCATCTTCAGTAAGTAAAGCCATTATTATTACCAGAAAAATATCACATCTTATTTGCTGGACACAGCTTGTCATGCTGTGTGAAATGCAAACACAACTCATGAGGACTGCAAGGAAGAGGAGTGCCATCCTTCCAAGACAACTCAATTTTGTCTGTCTCTCTATAAATACAGAAAACCTAGAACAAGACTGATATTGCAAACTCAAGTCAGGAGTTAGGAAATATCAGAATTAAAATAATTTTTACATTCATTTAACTCTAATTACATCATCAAACTATTTCTTGCTTTGAGACCTCTGCATGTCTCAGTATGCAGGAACAGTGGTGGAAGCTTCGGGAGCAGCTGTTGAGAGTTTTCCTTGCTTGCATGGGGGAGTGTGTGGCCCTAGATTTTATACACTGTGCTAGGACTATCCCTGTTTGCTTGGGAGACTTTCCTGTGCCACTTTTCAAAGCTGCCCACGGGTGCTTCAGCCAAGCAGTGAACCTCAGCTCGCACTGTCCCTGCTGACAAACAACGTGCTGGTTTTTATGCTCCTTTGTCTTCATAGGTAGAGTAGCAGCGAGCAAGAAATCAGCTAATTTGGGAACTCGGTCTGAGTCATTGTTTTTCAGAGCTCTGTTTTATGTAGCCTGTAACAAAGCTCCTCCCTTCCTTTATTTGCAGCTATGAGAAATCTGGACTGCACTAAACTAAGGCATAGTCAATAATCAAAATGCTGAAATAACTTACTTTGCACCACAACGTGCAGGGTTTATTTCTGCTGCCCTTTTCTAGATAGGGCACAACCCTTCTGTGCCACTCACTTGAGATGGTCTCTGTCCTTTTCTCTCATGTCACTTGGCTATCTGACCAAATTTTCCCTCACTCAATCCTTTTCTAAGTCTTCACACTTCTCTCTTTTCCTTTCTTCACTTCTTCTCTTGGTCTCTGAGCTCTTAACAGGATGAAGAAGCTTAACTGCTTATATTTTTGTGCTGCAAGGTGTATTCTTAATGCTTAGTTTAATTCTCCCCATGGTTTGGGACAGTTCTTAGTAACAGCAGAACCAGGAAGTTCCTCCAGCCAGGAGAGGTGTGGTGGGGATAATGTGCCAGCAGTTGCATCTCATGAGAAATGTGGGAGCAAAAGAAACCTGTGGATGATTTTTAAGAGCAGAACTGGTCTTTTCATTTAGCACTAGGGGCTGTAAAATCATCAGGCCTCAGCGGAGGGAGGCTGTGTGGTGATGTATTTATTTGTCTGAGGGTGCTGGAATGGCAATCTCCAGCTGGTTTCATTGCACATCCAAATGGAGAGGGATTTTTGGCAGATGCCCAGTGAGCTCCTTCCTCCCACTGTTCATGCCTGAAGTGTAGGAGGGTAATCAAGGAAAAGGTCACCAAACCTTTGTAATAGGTAAAAGAAAGTTATCCACCATAAAGCCCAGTGCCCCAAAGGTTGGTTAAATGCCATCTGCTTGGGAACTGTGGTGTTAGGCATTCAGAGAGGGTTTAGCTGGATAATGAGCCACATGCAGAAGTGCAGCACATTTTGAACAGCTCTTTGCTGAAAAGAAAATGTCCCAAAGCTTTTTAAATGTTTTCTTTTTTCAATGGGTTTGGTGGGCAGTGCCAGTTCCTTTGGGTTTAACACTGAAAGGTCTGGATCCATGAATTCAGGGACTACCATATGAAGAATGCCTGCATTTCCAGTGAAGTATCAGGATTGTAAAATTAAATATTTTATTACAGTGTAAAATCTAGAAATTGGTTGTTCAAGGAACATGACTGAATTGAGCATTTTAATATAGGCTTAATGTCATATCCATTAATTTGTTAAAAAGTGATAGATCTTTGTAAGCACAGTTCTGCTGCATGTGTTGTGTAGTACTGTAATTGTACATGCCTCTTTAGAATTGGGAAATGAATCATATTTACCTGTAGAATAAAAGAACTTGATTAGTGAATGTATACAAATAGTCCATCTTGCAAAACAATCTATACAACAGTAAAGCTTGGATTTAACCTCTTAGTTGCAGAAGGCACATTCTAGTTTGTCAGGGCATGTTGGACAGTAAATCAATCTTCAGCAGAGATCTGCTTTGGATTTTTACTCCTCAGCACATTCCTGCAGTCCCAGTGATGTTTAACTCCAGGATGGGCAGAGCAGCCAGGCTCACCTGGCAGGGCTTTGCCAGCTTTCTCTGCAGCCCTTTGTGAGCTTCACTGCAAGCTTTGTGTTCATGTGTGTGTGCCTGTGGAAAGGAGGGACAAGAATTTGCCAGAGTGTGTGTGCATGGTGCATTTTCAAAACACAGTACAGAAATTTGCAGCATTGTATTAATAGGGGAAAAGTTTTTGGAAAAATAGCAGTATGGTGCTTGGTTTCTAGGGTGCACTTCCAAGATCCTGGATTATATCACTTAGGGTTTTGGTGCTTGTTTTTTTTCCATTTCTAAATGGGGATTAGCTCTAATACACTTGTTGCATATTAGTCATTTCATTCATCCCAATACCTAAAAAATCTAAAACTTTGATTTCATTTTCTGATTCCAAAATTGCAGGAGACAAACCATACTGGGCATTTAAAAAGACACTGTTTGAAATAAGTTTAAAGTAAAATTGCTGATCCTGAGTGTCATGCAAATGCCTGTTTTTTTACAGGATGATGCTGTGGGGATGAGATGTGAAGTTCATGGCTTTGGGAATGATGGGAGGTAACTGACAGTCAAAACCAAAGTTCTGCACTTCCCTTTTGTCCTTTTCCCAGAGTTGTTGCCTGTTTGCAAAGCAGCTGGCCAGAAGGCTCTTCTAGAACCACTTGCTAGATTGTAACCAGGAGATTGCTGTCTGTCTTGTATTAATTTGGTAAGAGAAACGGAACATTAATCACATTTTTTTGCAATTGACTGGTCTCCATAGTGGGAATACTGAAGAAATAACTGGATTTGGGAGGAAATTTAGATGATAAATTAGATGAATGCTCATATTGTGTCTTCTAGGCCTGTTCTAATCACTGTTCTAAGTGACTCTGTGTGAGTTTTTTTATCTTAAATGAGGTAGGATTGCTTTTACTCTCTGCAGATGTGATTGGCTTTGAGAAAAGCATCTGCATTTATATCTTACAAATTGCAAGACAAATTTTATCTGCTTCTCTAGTTTTGCATATAAACAACTTTGGATTTTCTTTCTATGAAAACACAATAACATGAAACAATTTTTTGAACTCTGTTGTACAAAGAAACAGATCTTTGTGACGTTTAAACAGGACAAGTTAAATAAAATTACTTTGTAATGAGGAATTTTGAGATAGTCTTAATTGTATTTGCAGAAACATGTCAGAAGCATTTTTAAGTCCTCATGTTTTAAGTACCCAAAATGCTGAACTACCACACATAAAAACTTTAAAAAATAGCCTGTTATTAAATTTGCCTTAATTTGAACAAATGAATAGATGCAAGACAGAAATTAGTTTCCTACTTCTAGAACCTGATTTATCTTCAGAAGATACGTGCTGTAACATTTTTCTTCTGTTTTCTGAGTTGAAAATTTCTTCTCAGTGTAAGCATGTATGTTTTTGTCATTGCTTGTTTTTCAGCGTATGAATATACATATTTATAAACTCTTGTAGTTTCTCAGATTTACTGAAAAAGTTGCCATTATTGAAAAAAACATTGCAAGTAAGTGAATCTACATAAAGCAATATTTTGCTTCTTTTGCTTTAATAGGATTGTGTGCACTCTTAGTGCAAATCCCTACAGGATGAGTTTGGACCTCTGAGTATCTGCAGAGCATTTCAAGAATGAGCATTTCAAGCTGTCCAAGAGCTCTGCACGGCCCCGAGGCTGCTCCTGTTCTGAGCACAGCCCCCAAAAAGCAGAAATGCTGCTGAGCTGCAGGCTGGGACTGTTGCAGCACAGCCCCCATAAAGCAGGAATGCTGCTGAGCTGCAGGCTGGGACTGTTGCAGCCCTTGGTGTGTGCTGGCGTGCTTGGTGTGTGCTTGCAGCCCTTGGTGTGTGCTTCCTTGGGGTGTGCTGGGGT
>VWYI01007347.1:32343-234284 GCA_013399455.1 Anthoscopus minutus | reverse complement strand
GTGTGCTTGCAGCCCTTGGTGTGTGCTTGCAGCCCTTGGTGTGTGCTTGCAGCCCTTGGTGTGTGCTTGCAGCCCTTGGGGTGTCCTTGCAGCCCTTGGGGTGTGCTTGCAGCCCTTGGTGTGTGCTTGCAGCCCTTGGGGTGTGCTGGCAGCCCTTGGTGTGTGCTGGCGTGGCTGGGCTCAGTGCAGCAGTGCTTCAGGAGAGAGCCCTGACTCCCTGCAGGAGCCCAGGGCAGCAGCCTGGCCCCAGAGGCTGCAGCTGGAGCTGGGAGACTGGCGGGGCTCTGCCATACAGCCAGGGAGTACAGGGACAAGTGCAGGGGATTTCTGGGCTTATGGAAGGGCAGCTTCAGTTCTGAACTGAATTAAAGGGAGCTGCCTCTATCTCCAACTATTTTCGGAGCAGGCACTTGTTTTCTCTTTGCCTTTCTTGTAGATACCCACAATAAATATTTGATGTCAGATTGAATTAACCATGTTGTGCTGAGCTGAGAAAATGTTGTGCCATTTCATGGCAGTCTGATGGGGAAAAATAAGATAAATAATGGAATAACTTAATCAAAAGCAGTTTGGGGTTCTTTAGTGTGTTGTTTGCTTGGTGTTGTTTTTTTTTTTTTTTACTCTAATATCAACTTCCAGCCAGAAAACCACTTATTGACACGATTCCACCTATGGATTCATGAACTGATTTGTGACCCAGCTCACTTGCAAAGAATCCACTGCAGTACTGAAATCCAAGATGGTTGCAGAAGTGGTGCCCAAATATTTTTTCAGTGCTGTGTACCAGACAGTATCAAAGCTGTTAAAAAAAAAAAGTATGAAACCTGCATATTTTGTATATTGACCATAATAAAATCTGTTGCTATCAGGAAAAAGAAAGAAAGAAAAAAAATCACTTCAATGTATGAGGATGTGCAGTCACTTAAAAAATATTCTCCATGTCTTCATTTGCCATAATTAGAAGGAATTTCCTAAAGAGTGAACTTTATCAAATTGTCAAAGGCATTTGGCTTCATGCTTCCTTTCCCATGTAAACTAAAATGTGTTACTTTGATATTTTTGATAAATGCACGTGCATTACTCTTCATAAAAGTCTAAATGACAAAATATGGATGCAGTTTTTTAAACTAAAAATAAAATAAGCAAAATTGGAAGTTTTATATAAAAAAACTAGGACCTAAGGAAAAAAAAAATCAAATATTGGACATGGAACACTGAATACAGGATAAGAGTTTGTTCTGTGCACTAGAGTTCAGCAGTAGGAAATGATGCATTATAGCTTTTAAATAATTTGTACAGTTTAAGACTGTATTTTAAGTCAAATCAGTATCCAGAGTCCCAGCAGGTATAAATAATTGTGCTTTTTCCATTTACCTTGAAGTATTTTTTGTCACCTGCCAGAATGGCTGTGGAAGAGAGAGCTGGTCACAAGCAGAACATTTTCCAGTGCAGGGCTGGATGTGCTGGGGATGATCTCCAGAGCTGTGCAGCAGCTGCTGTGTGGCTGCAGGCTGGGACTGTTTAACATAGCAGTTCACCCTAAAATCCACCACGATAAGGAAACGTGTCTGCAAGAGCTGAGAGCTGTTCCCTCGCAGCCCGTGCGCCCTGAGCAGCAGAAGGTGTTTGTGCTTCGCACGCCGGTCCCTCGTGGGCCTGGCAAGGAGCCACGTGCCAGCCGATGCATCCTGAGCCTCCAGAGAAGCGCAGAGCGATCCGGAGAAGCCCCAAAGTGCCCGGTGTGCTCGAACAGCTGCCCGGGGCAGCAGGCAGCGTGTGAGCGCTGCTGCCGCTCCTCGCTCGCTGTGCCAGCCGGCTCTGCCCAGCCATGGAGCACGTTCCTGGTGGTCGTGTCCTGGGGATGCCTCTGGGCAAAAGAGAGGGTTTGCTGTGTTTGAGTTTGATTGCTCCTTTGCTGCTTTGGGAGTATGAATTGCAACTGCCAAATGAAGGTGCTCTTAAAATGAGCCAGGTACCTCTTTGAAAATGTGCTGAAATTTTGAAGGGAGCAGGCGGGGTTCTAGGAATTAGCTGATATTTTTGGTTCTCTTTTGAAGATAGCTGCAATGGGCTGACCATATTCTCCTGGGTTTTTTTAATGCCTTTGTAACTAATTTTCCTTTTTATTGTCTTCCCAGACAGTTTTGTCACCTTTGCTCTCCGTCTATGACATTTCTAACTCTTTGATCCATTCAGTAAAATATCTATTTTCCCTGAAACATTTTGATCCCATGTAGAACTTGTCTTCTACAGACAGGAGAAATACCCTTTGTTTTGTGCACCATACGTGCACATCACAAACAGTTTATGTTTAATTCCCTTGCCCTGTAAGCCTGAGGTGTTCCAGTGACCTCAGAGGCAGGTTGTGCCTGCTCTCAGGAGTCACTGCTGCTCCTGCCTCGTGGAACAGTTCATTTCATTGCCTGTTCCACTGCTCAGACAGGGCTTTGGTTGCTTTTTGCTTCTTTTTTTGAATAGCTCCTTTGTTTGCCACTTCCTATGCAGGGGCAGGTTTATCCCTTGTGTATTTTCTGTGCCTGATATGCACATGATTTTCCCTGGGGTAAAAGAAAGGTGATTTCCTTAGCCTGCAGCTGGGTTAGCTGTTGGGCCCCTGGAACCCAGAAATGACACGAAGGACACCCAGGGCCAGTGCATGTGGGTCTTCCCAAAGATTGAGGCTGATGCCAGGGAGCACCAGGTCATCTTCTTCACTTCTCATTTTTGTTCCTTTTTTTCCCTCCCTCAGCAATGTTTGCAGCCCATTTTTTCTAGCACATTTTCTATTTCCTGTTAGGCTAAGCCAGCCTGCCCAGTAGGTTACAGCAGAGTTTCAGAGCTCCCATTGCATTGCAAAGCTGCTGTGAGATGAGCTGTGAAAAGCTTCCAGCACTCCTCTGGCTGCCAGAATGAGTTAGGTAGCTCTGATACTCCATAAATGATGACTTTCAAAACTGTGGAAGACAATGAGGGTTCTTTTTCTGAAAATTAAAAAACTTGGCAACAAAAATCCATATTTCAGATCGTCCTTGTAATTTTTTTCTTGCTTTATAATTAGATGTATTTACTAATGAACTGTTCTTGCTTTCTCCTATTCTGTCCTCCAGCTAAATCAGCATGGTCCTTATTAGTCTTTACTTTCTTTGAAAGCAATATCAATCTTCTACTTTGTGCCATTTTCCCTTTGCTGTGTCACAGCTACAAGTGCATAAACTTGTCATGCTCCCTAATCAAAAGCAAAAGTTAAAACCTTTTCATTTAGTGCAATATATAAATTTATTTTTCTCTCTTTTTTAAAAAGTCAAAATATGTTTATTTCAGGTAATGTGGAAAAATGAAATTCAGGCTTGAAAGACAGTTTCTCTGGCACAACCAATTCTCGCTTGTTTCTGATATGAATTCAAGTTAATTATTGCCCATAAAACTGCTGCCTTGTGTTTCTGTTACAGAGGCACAATAATGATGAAAAAGAGCTTTCTCTATTTCTGTATTACCACTATGGACAGTTTTGCATCTGTGTATTTACAGAGATGTACATGCTGTGCAACAATTAATATTTTCATAAACATGAGGATAAAAAGGAGAGTTTGCCATTATTCTGAATCAGGGATAAGGACTGGATGCTTGGCAGCTTTTTTTAAAGTAGCAAATGAAGACAAGGGCTGATCCCTTGGTCAGGCTGGCTCCTGCAGGTGTCTGAATGGGGAGCTGGGGGTAGGATGTGAAATAAAGATTCCATTTAGACTGATGACATGATAATTTCACTTCTTCCTCCAGAGCTTGAAATTGCATCTTTCTATGTTTCTGTGATCCATTATTTGTGGAAGGAACACATGTCTCAGAGCATCCTGCACTGTCACAAAGATCTTGCTGGAGGTGTGAAATGAATCTCTGCACTGTCTGTGTTTACAGACAGGCTATGAAACATTTCTCCCCTTACTAACTGCGAGCTGTAAGCATGGGAAAAAAGTGTCCAGGTTTTAAAAGGAACAGCAAATGTTCTGTGGTTGAGATTGCTACTATTATAATAATATTAATGATAAGAATAATGTAATCTTTAATCACAATTCCATATCTTGATGTGATACAATACTGGGAAAATTAGAAATCTGCTGGAGTAAAGACATTGCCTGTAAGGGATGAGAATGAGAACAAATACCGTGCTGATATATCAGAGTTTTTAGTAAATATGTGGATATATCATATACTGTGGAAAGAGGGAAAATATAAAGATTAAGCTGAAAATGACAGTCTGAAGAAAAGAAAAATATTTTGATGACTTTAATATTGACTGCTTTTAGGAAGTCTAGAAGAAATACAAATACATATGGCTTTATGATAGTGTGACTTTGTTTCCTGTTATATCCTTGCATATGCAGTTCTTCCAGAAAAAAAAAAACAAGTGGATAAAAAGATCGAACACAAGTAATGATTTTTAATTTACTGAATAAATTAATTTTGTTTAACTGTTTTCATATAGCTGGTTTAAAAGATATATAATTTCAGGAAGTTAGAAAATAGTTTTTTTTTAATACAGCAAAATTAAGTATGACTGTAGCCACTTTATTCTTTTATCCTTCCTTATAGTTTATTGTAAGCAGTTATTTCACGGCCTGAAAAAGGCACGAAGGAAGGAAGAACAGACAGTCCTGATTGTGGCTGGGTTGAATCCAGTGGTATCAAGGGGATGGAATACATAAAAGGAGTAAGAAGAGATAAAAGTGATTGGATGTGACATTTAGGAGACTAAAGGAATACTACAGCAATCATAAGCAATGGAATGGTTGCAAGAAGTGAAATCTTTCATTAGATCAACTTATATTGCTGGGAAAAGAGAAGCATATTTTGAGACAGAACATGTTTTCAGCCTGTGGTTGTGGTCCTTACTCCCCTGTGTCCTGACAGACTCTGCATGTCCTTCTCCCTTACTTTTGCACAGCACCATTCAACTTCTAGTTTTGTACAGAACTCATCTTCAGTTTCAGGCTCAGGAAGTGTGGTGGAGAACAAATGTCTCATTCCAAGGTGAAATGGCTGCTCAGTACCTCATTTGATAGATATCTATTTATTTATTTTTCATCAGTTTTGCATATAATGTCTTAAAGTTCACATGAATGATTTGAGAAATTTCTTGTCAAAGGTAGAAATTTCTTCTATCATTAGATTGAGACAAGGAGTTTTGTCTTTAGAAATGTTGTAGCCCACTGACCCTAAATGACAACAAGAATGGAGTTCTAAACCTCTCCATGGGAGGTACACTTGTATAAAATGCTGCTGGAACATTACACCTTTACCTGTTATTGTAGCTCATTACCTCTTGTTTGGGCTGTGGCTTCAGTGCTTTTAGTGCTCAGTGTCCTGGGGTTGGTAAGAAATCCAAGTACAGTGGATTCGTGTGAAATGAAGCCCAGACACTTTGGCATTTGGGATCTGCACAGAATCCCTTTGGAGTCTGACAGAATGCAGGCACAGGCACTTGTGCAGCACCAGGAGCTGCATGCACCTGTGAGGTGTGTGAGGTGTGCCCGGGCTGCTGCTGGTAACTCCTGCACTGCCAGGATCAGCAGGTTCCCAGGACAAAGCCAGCAAACGGCATCCGTGGGTGCCCCAGCATGGAGGCAGCTGGGGAAGGGCAGATGCTGCTGCTGATACCTGAACCTGTGCCCTGAGCCACCAGCACCAGGCAAAAATGTGCAACACCTCATCTCATGGGCCAGCATCTCGGGCGCTGATAGAATGGAAAGCAATCTCTGGCCATCAGGAATCCAGAGTACTTAACAGGAATCATTGTGTTTGTTAGGATCTCCTAGCAATGTAGGAACCCCCAGAATCTCTTAGTTCATGGACTATGGGGTTATTGGTAGCAAAGTGTAACATATGATTGGTTTTAGATCTTGAACAGTTCCAAAACGGTGTGAAAACTGTTTGTCTAAATAGTGAGAGTGTCAAGTTTACCTTGCTAACAGCAGAATTTATATTATGTATCTCTGTTGCACTCAGCACTGGGAAATATCACTTCTTTTGGTTTATGTTAGAGGAATCATGCTTGCCAAAGCACAGAATTTTGAATTTGAAATTAGAACATTTTTTGTTTGACTGCCATGGCATCTGTTTCAGCTGCTTCAGTGCACATGGCTCTAGTTTATTGCACAATCTCTGGAAGCAGTTTTCAATTGCAGGGCAGGTGTGTATTCTGAGCATTTTAGGTCCTGTTGTAAGGCTTTCCCTGCACACATGTGACACTAGAAAATAGCTCACGTACAGGTGGCACTGGTATTTTGGATAAAAGATTTAGACCATTGTTTTCTGGAAGATATTTTTTAGTGATGCTTAACTAAGACCTTGTGAGAGGAGACAAACATGTAAATGAAGTCAACTTTCAGACCTCTGGGATCTGTTACAGCATGAGTTACTCTTAACAGTTAATTAGCTGGGGCTGTTAATCAAGTTTAACAGGTGTTGAGTAATGAACCGAGACAGGGCATCTGCTGTGACCCGCCTCTCTCTAATCTGGTTAGGGAGCCTAATGCCAGATGGAGCCCAGAATGTTTTGTAGTGACATCCAGCACTGCATTTTCCTGAGGCTTCCACCAGTGCTGTGGCATCAAAGAATGGTGACTTTGCAACAGGAATACACAAGGAATCGGTCCAAAATTCCCAGAGTGGAAGCTATTAATGGATAGGCTCATTTTCTTGACTTTGATAGCGTTTCTTTGCTTAAGCTGAATGAGCAGTTGAGCTTTTGTCCATGTTTATATCTGTTTGCCATCCAAAATGAAATCCATTTAAGAGTGCTGCTTAACTAGGATCACACAGAGCACTCAAAGTGGTAGAAATCATGGTTTCAGCATGTCATTTCCAAGACCTCTTTGCAATAAGAACTTTGCAATGTCCTGTTATGCATTATGTTAAATGATTTTGCATATTTAAGAGATCCAGGCTTTGCAATCCATTGTCACTGAGTGGCAGCTTCAACACTTTGACCTTTCCATAAACTCCTGCCTTGAGCATTGAGCTGCCTGTTTTTCCCAGCGTTGTGTCCAGGTGGGCAGTGTCAGCTCAGAGTGTGAGCCCACATTTGGAGCTGGCTGTCAGGACTGACTGTAAGAGCATCCTTGGGGCTCACTTGGGTCAATCAAATTGTTCAGGAAAGAGGAATCCAGTGCTGCTGAGCATCTTCTCTACATGTTGTGTCAGAATACTGAATTTCCCATGTTTTCATCTTTTTTTTAATATCATCTTGCCTCAATTTATTTTCTGTACCCTTTACATCTCGTTCCAACTTTTCTCCAAAAGGAAAAAGTAACCCAAACCTTAATTTCCTTCCTCTTACTAGATTAATCAGAGATGCTTCAAGCAGAAATGAAGGCTGAGTCATGTTTTGACTATTGCAATTCTGTGATTCTAACCAAGTCTGAGGCTTTTAGGTCTGTTTTGCCATTAAATGGAAAAACCTGTGTAATATTGTATCTGTGGCCATTTTGCTGCAGAGCTCTTTTATAATCTACTTTACTTGTGCTGGTCGTTCTGTATCTCTGTGATAGAATTCATAGCAATATTTCCAGCTATTCACTTTTTCAGCACAGCATGGACTTGTGTATCCAGTAATTAGCATAATGCATTGAATAAGTGTGTTTATTGCAAGTGGATAATTCCAAGTTGTAACCAATGTTCCTGGCAGAAGAAACAGCAATATTTCTACTGTTGGCAGTGTTTGCCACGTGTCTTTTGATTGGCTTGAGAGATTATGGGGCTCTCATTTATACAGGACTTAAAGTCTGAGATTTTGATTATAGATCCCTGAAATTATCACAGGAATTAGAAAACCCTCTGTAATATTTCCTTACATGAAAAGCAAGATTCTGATCCAGTGGGCTTGGCAGGCAGTTCCCACTGAGCCCAGGAGATTTGGGTTATGCCCAGGAAGTCAGGACAAGCTCAGCAGAACTGAGATAATATAAAGCCAAAAGTGAGAAACAAGCCCAGAATTACTCCATGGGAATTGAGAATGAGGGAGATGAAGATATCACACAGCTACAGGGAGGGCAGGAGGAAAATTGAATACAATCAGAAACTGTGCTGGGAGGAGGAGGAGGAGGATCACATAGGTTGGGAATTTTAGGTGAGCAGAGTCTAGAGAAGATGAGGAGAGGAACAGGGACCAGTTGGGAACCTGGAGATGGGGAGGAAGCGTCCCCAGTGTGGAACTGGAGCAGCAGAGTCAGAGCCAGGAGGCCACAGAACCTGGGCCTTGCTGCTCCCTTTTCAGGAGCAGGAGTGTGTAATGCCTGCTGTCATTTTTCTGCTGCAAGGTGGTCAGTATGGAGCAGTGCTTGGCTCTTTCATTTGTGATATCCTTTCTGTATGGTTTTTTTATTTAGGATATGTAGTTTTTCCTAATGGGAGCCATTCCTGTCCATTATGTGCAACAAAAAGTATGGTAAAATTCCTTGGGAAAGCTCTTAATATAAATGCAAAGTAGCCATAATCCAATGTAGCCATATTTCAAACATGGATATTTGATATTTCTTTACCCCTATCCTCAAAAGTATGAAAAGTGATTAGACCCTATTAAAGACTTATCCAATTTCATTTAAAAATTCTGGTTTGTAGTGCTGTGATCCTCAAGACCCTCTGTGAAATTGTGTGGAGTCTCATGGCAAGAGTGGTATTAACCTGTGCCATTATTGCAAGTAACAATTTTTAGAGCTGGATGTGTTTTTTCCCCTTCTCTTATTCATTTTGAGACCTTGTTCATCTCTTCTGCATTGCCCTGTATAACCTTAGGGAGGATTATGGTTCTGCTTAACTCTGCCATCTTAAGCCATCTGGATAATGATGCCTTCCTTTGATTGTGGTAGTAAGACACCTTTAACTTTCAGAAAGATTAAAATTAAATTTTAGTGCTTTGTCTTTCCTCTGGATTTAAAAAAAGAAAAAGAAGAAAAATAAAAAGGTGTCAGACTTGGGATTTCTCCCTTGATGTTAGTTTTGCCAACATATATAGTAGTGTCTCTCTAGAATCCTTTCCTGCATTCAAAATTAACCTATCTGCTCCTCTGAGCCCTTAGCCTTTGCTCCAGTAGATAAATCACTTCCTGGAAATGTCTGAAAACTGTTGGAATGGTTTTTCCCCTTCAGCAATGTCTTTTCTACAAATGCTTTTGTTAAGTAAAGTAGGTTTTAGTACTTCATAGGTCTGTGACTCTTTAGCAAGTTTTAAGTGATATTTTTTCCCCCTTTTAGGTTTTTTGCACTTCAAATTTTCGTTGTTCTCAGAATACTTTAATAACAGGCAATATTACGTGGTTTTTGTCTTTCTGTGACTGCATAGTGCAGTTGCTTTTGTAACTAGTCAAAGTATTCTGTTCATCTCATTTCATACATGAAGACAAATGGTCCCTTCAAAGTCCGGTGGTCCCGTGTGTTACACTCTGGAAGTCCAGCAAATTCCAGAAGGTAGTTTTTGTTGTCCAGTCCTTGCTGCTGATTAACTTGCAGATAGAATAGAATATTTAACACAGTACTTTGCATTCATAAAGAAGAAGGCAGCTAGAGCTGTGGTGTATCACCTTCAAACTCTTCCTAGTGGGCAAAGACAGAGCTTTGAAGACTTTTCTCCAGAAGGATTTGACTTTATTAATTTGACTTTGATGTCTGTCTGAGAAGCACGCAATGGATGCAGTGGAAATGCTGTGGATGTGTGGCAGCAGATCTGATCCCAAACTCACACTGCAGTGTACACAAGGATAAGTCTCGGTCTGTCAGTGCCAGGGGTACAAACTGAAGTTCTTTTGTGTTTCCCCTGGATTTCTGCAGCAAGCATTTTTGATTATGCCAGTTCTACCAGGCAATCAGAACAATCACAAGAAACTCTGTGTCAAAAGTGCTTCCATAGAAACTTTTCAAGATTATTCAAATGATCTTAGGAGTCTTCCAATATTTCCACTCTGTTTTGGAGGTGCAGAGCTTCCCAGTGTTGTTACTGAATCAAAGGAGCAACAAAGTATTAACTAGTATTAGAATAAATTAAAATACAAGTTTTTTTATGTAAAAGTATAAATTGGCAGTTGTTTCATTGAACAGCTGCAACACTTTATAACCATGAAGTTTGCATGAATTGATCTATGTATATATATAGATATGGGTGTAGAGATCAACTGTCCAAAAATCACTTTCTTCTTTCCTACCAGTATCTGTTGCTGGAAAGAATAACTTTTGGTTTCTAAACTGGGTCTGTTTGAATCATCTGCCTGTGAAAATTTAAATTTTTTTTCTAAAGGGAGCAATTCCCGTGCAAGCTGAGACCCAGTCACTCCACCAGTTACGACAGGAGCATGTGCTGATTTGTATGGCCCAATCTAAAACTTCTGCATTGCCTTGATTGTATTGATACCTGACAGGCAGCTGGAAGCAGAGAAAACCCCAGGCTTAGTTACCACAAGTGTTCTGGCTTTGGTGTACAAGAAAAAAGTGCAATGGCTGGATCTTGCTTAGGATGCTGCTTCTGAGAACCTGGGAAGGAATTCTCTTCAATTAAACCAGAGCTGAGAAAAAGGCTCATACTTTCTGTCTGTATGTTTGTGTGCATCTGACAGGTGTCAGCTTCAAAGCCAAGACAAAGACATAAAAGCAAACTTTGGAAAGTCTTTTGGGAGAGCAAGTCTTGAAATGAATATTGGACAGGAAAAGCCCTTGTGGTGCTTGAGGCAGCGGAGGGCTCTGGGGCTGGCCGGGGGAGCTGCAGGAGGCTCGGTGTGTGCCCCGGTGTGTGCCCCGAGGTGTGTGCAGGAGGCTCGGTGTGTCCCCGAGGCTGTGCCAGGGGGGCTCGGTGTGTCCCGAGGTGTGTGCAGGAGGCTCGGTGTGTCCCCGAGGCTGTGCCAGGGGGGCTCGGTGTGTCCCCGAGGCTGTGCCAGGGGGGCTCGGTGTGTCCCCGAGGCTGTGCCAGGGGGGCTCGGTGTGTCCCCGAGGCTGTGCCAGGGAGGCTCGGTGTGTCCCCGAGGCTGTGCCAGGGGGGCTCGGTGTGTCCCCGAGGCTGTGCCAGGGAGGCTCGGTGTGTCCCCGAGGCTGTGCCAGGGGGGTTCGGTGTGTCCCCGAGGCTGTGCCAGGGGGGCTGTGCCTGCCAGGGGCACTCGGTGCTGCTGGCTGGAGCTGGAGCTGCCTCCACGCTCTCACCTCGCTGGGGCTGTGCCACTCGTGGCCTCTGGCACTCGGGAGCTGTTTCCCAGCGGGGTTTTGGGGCAGCCTCAGCAGCTGGGCTGTGTCTGAGCGGAGCCTTTGCAGGGCTTAGTGCAATGCCCCCAGCAGCACTGGCCCTGCACCACCTTCTGCTTATTTGTACTCAAAAAATGAGTTCAGAGTATTCCTCCTTGCCTTCCCATTCCACTCCCACGCGTCAGCCAAATCCCTTTTAAGTGATTTGCTTTTGAAGCCGAGCAGAATCATAAATATTTAAAACCAGCATTTTAGTATTTTGAGACCTTGTTCAGGTTATGAGAAGAGCAAGTGAAATTTGGAATGTAGGAACTCCTGCTAATGACTGCAACAGTAGCGTAGGTTTGTTTGGGGTTTTTTTTACATGCCAGACTTTGTTTGTTTTAGGGAAGTGAACCATATTATATTTTCCAAAAGGAAGGAAGCTTCCATGGATCTTGGTTTTTATAATTCTTATAATAGCATCAAACTGAACATTCTTACAGCAGAGACATCTGTTTTCACAGTTGCCTTCTGTAGGAAGAGACTTTGTTTTGTTTTGAAATTCATAGTTCATGTATTTTAGCAGATGATCATATTTAAGCCAGATTCTGATTGTCATCAGTACAAATTGGGAATTAACTCAGTGTATTTCACTTCATCTCTCCCAATTTATGTTAGTGTAAAGGAAAACTGAATCTAATGAATTGGCTGTTCTATTTCTGTGTTTAATTGTGCCGACAAGTATTATTTTTAGAGAAATGAGACAATGCAATTGCAGATAGCTCAGAAAGCTCCAGTATTCTGGCAGCTTATCACATTTATTTTGCTGTGCAATAGGGTGATTAGAAGACTTCATTTGGGTTTGACAAACAGTATGTGATTCTCCAGCCTTCCATATGAAGCTTCCAGCATGCTGACACATTCTTCTTCTTTAAAAAGATTTTTTTAAAATGTATTAGAAGATTTTTTTATTTGTTCTCTCAGATGTTCCATTCCATATAGATGATACAAAATCTGTATATTTTGGTATTATATGGAGAAAGCTCACTTTCCAGCATGTTACAGCTACTGCAATTTTCTAAAACACATGAATATCAGTTGTGCTCCAAAGGAGCACTGTGTGAACTCTTGCAAATTACAGTCCTAAATCTGTGCAAGCAAATCTTCCGACTTTTGAACTTCTTCAAGGCAAATTTGAGAGCCATACTTGGTTTCAGGGTGTGGAAATTCAACTATAAACCCAAATATGTTAGGCCCGAATTGATCTATTTTTCTTCCTGGTTTTATTTAGCTTTTGGAATGGAAAGAGATGTCCTTAGTAAATCCTGAAGCTTTTATAGCTCTAGTTTTATCTCAGACAAATTATTGGAAAATGCATAATGCCATTGATCTGACTAGAACTAATAGGAGTTTTAAATAGCAAAGAAAATAAGACCTTTAATGTTGAAAACCTCTTCCTCTCTTTTCTTTCTTCCTTCCTTCCTTCCCCAAAACATCAGCAAAAAGAGCTAATAAATGCAATTGATTTATTTTGAAGTGCTGTCTGTCTTTTTCACTTTTCTCTTGAATAGCAGAGCCTGTGCCAGCCCTGGCTCCAGATGTCTGCGAGACAAGCTGTAATATGTTTCAGAAATCCCTGTTTGATGGCAGTTGTCTGGGGAGAAAAATGAAATAAGCTTTGTCTTTGCTACGGTAACTCTTGGCTCCTGAGCACAGCCTCACAAGGAGAGCGGGCGTTTCTGCTCTAGGATGAAAAGCGCGGTGTTTGCAGCAGTTTTGGCACATGTGCAGCGAGCGCAGGCACCGGTGCTGTTCTGCTGCAGCTGCACGTGTGCTGCAGTGCTGGGGCAGCCTGCAGCGAGCCATTCTGGAGGCTGTGCCTGCAGGGGCTTTGTCCCACTCGTGTACAGAAGAGCTGCGAGCTCTGCTCATGCACAGCAAATATTTTAAGCATATTTTAATCAAATAAGTAAATGTTTTATTTACTCGTGGGCCTCAGGTTCCTGAGAACCTGGAACACTGCACCCATCTTTCTTGGAGATAGCCTCAAATATTTCATTAGAGCAGAAAAGGCCAGAGGTCAAAGTGCTGCCATGCTGTGTTTGCTTTTCAGTTCCTGTTACACTTTGCTGGCAGCACAGGATTTTCTTTGCATCTGCACTGGTTCGTGGTCAGTTTGAACTCTGCATGTGCTCTGGTGAGGAAATTCAAGACATGTAATTTCCATGATGAGAAATTTGGGCAGGATGACCTGTGTGCTTCTCTTGCTGGCAACATCCTTCGAAGAATTTAAAATGGAAGGAATTCCACCTGTGTCCAGTTTTTAAAGAAAGGACAATCACAGCAGAAATTATCTAACCTAATCAATCTTGACTTTACAAAGGGATAATTTATTATTAATGTTTTTTAAGGTTAAACTCGTTAATGTGTGTCAGATATAATCTAACTAATTCCATGTTCTTGGCTTGTGTGCCACATTTAATTGCAGCAGTTGGAATGGATTTCAGGAAACCATATTCCCAGTGTCAAGTGGGTTACATTTTCTTGTTTGTTAAAAGAGAAAAATTCTGGGAGTTGGATCTTGGCTCTAAGAGAATCAGCTACATTTCTCCTGAAGTGTGATTTTCTTCTCAAGCTGGCTCATTTCATTTGTCCTTTGTTCAATTTTCAGTGGAAACATAGTCAGCTGTAGTCTGAAAAATGAAGCTAAAAGTTCCTTAGGAGATTTTATGCATATTTGATAAGATTCTGCAAGATATGTCTGCGTGGATTGCTTTGGTGAAGAACAGTTACTGAGTGCTAAGTCTCCAAACAGGCTGGGAAAATGAAAAACAAGTTTTGATAGACTTGCTTTCCTAGAAGGAGAAGAGTTTGCTCCCTGAATGTGGCTTTTTTCATTGGTGTTTTTTGTCTGTGTATTAAGTGAAGAAATGCATCATCACTGTGGACAGAAAGCCTAGATAACAATTAGACAGGGATAGGAATGAAATCATGCTCTCTCCTGAGCTGTTTCATAGGAATAGTACAAGAAAATTAACTTTTATGTTTGCTGCTAGTGTTATTTACTGCCCTATTTACCTATTGTATTAAAATCTATTTAAAATAGGGGATTTTATTTTTTATTCTATTTTATTTATTTTATTTTATTTCAATGTATTTTATTTTATTATTTCTGTATATTAGCTTTCTTTGCTGGTTTAGAAATAAGAGGCTTTGAACCATAGTAGACATTGGGTCTCTACCTGTGCTCAGTTGGATGCAGTTTCTCAAATAAGAGTCTGCATGAATTTTGTACTTCATGTAAGAAGAGAGATTCCCCTTGCTCTTAATGCAAGGCTGGTGAAGGAGACTTGTTTGAGTAATTACTCCTGACTGGGAACTTTTTCACTTCCAATTGCCTTTGTTTATCTGCACTGCAGCTTTACTCTGCTGTGTCCCTTCCAGCCCAGATGTGGATATGGATGCTCTGACAGCGCTGGGAGGTGGAACTTGCACACTTGTACCTTGTTTCTGCCTCCTCTTCTAAAAGGCTTCCCTAGGGTTTTGTTAGAATTTTCTGGTTTAGTGAAGTCAGTGCATGATTACAGTCACCAGCCTGTTCTGGTGTCTTTTTTACTAAAGGAATCTTGGTGTCCACCCTTCTGGATCCTGAGGCTTCGGAGAACCCATTTTCCTGATATTTCTTTTTCTTCTCCTCTCTAAATAATTTCATGTATTAAATGTAGGCACAGAGAAGAAATGAAAGTGTTTTAAGAGAAAGCTGGCCTGTTACAGCTCCTGATTTCTGCTGGAAGTGAAATACTGCAGAATAGACCAAGTCAAAGCTTTGGGAGATGAGATATGGAGAGAAAACCTTTCCTGGCTTATAAAATATCAAGGGAAGTAAACAAACACACTCTATTTTCCTTGCTATTGAAAGCCAGAATGTCCTTTTTCCATCAGGAGCATTTTGCTATTCTTTTGGAAATCTCCTTTAATTAAGGCTGTACAATATGTTTCCAAGGATATGAAAGAAATAATTCACCATAGCTCCAGCAGCCACTGTTCCTTGCTGATGACGAAAAGCAAATATTTCTTATCACTTGGAGAGGCAGCACTGATTAGGAATAGTCTATAGTCAGGAATCAATAATCTTTGTCTGGACATCTCCAAAATGTTGTTGGCCATTTTGCTGTGCAGTTCTGTGGTGTGATGATAGTGCAGCAAGGTGCTGGGACATCGCTGGCAGGAGCTCCCCAGCACATGAGCTAACAGAGCCTTGGCTGAACCCCTATAAAAGTTACTGGGATGCTAGAGAATGTTTGCAATATTGTCACAGAAGCCACTGCAGTGGATTTGACACAGTAAGGGCATCCAGGCAGGAGCAGAATTACTCTGAAGTCCCCAGCTCACAAAGCTGCCTGCCAGCCTGGAGCTGTTGTCAGGGCACTTTTATCCAGAATGAGCACAGGCCCAGCTCTGCAGTGCCAGGTGGACAAAGAATGTTTTGTTAGCTTCCTGTGCTAACACACAACTTGCTCAGAGTCATTCTTGGCTGTCCCAAAAAGAGCAGGAGGTGAAGAGGGAGCACTGACCGCTGCTCCAGTGACCCTGGAACTGAGGCAGAATCTTGTTCAGATTCTCTCAGAGGTACAGCAGGGTCTGAGCCCTGCCCGTGCTGCTCCAGGAAATGCCTGCTCAGGCACAGCCTCCCCCTTCCCTCACCTTCACAACCCGACCTCAATTCCTCTGGCTGCCTTTTGGTGATCAGCTCAGTCTCCTTCACAATGCAGGATTATCATAGGGAAAAACTGCCCGAGAAGAGGGAAGGTGAGCAGCTAAATATGGCAGTGCTAGAAAGTCAAAGAGAGAGAATCTTTCTGCATTGCAAAAGGTGATGTCCTTGTAAAAGGCTTCAGTCTGCTTTTTGTTCAGCGTTTTGCTGAAGAACTGTCCGTCTCAACCACTTCCTCGCTGCTAACAAAGAGGAGCACTGACAGCACTGGCTCCAGGTGTCTGTCAGGAGAGCAATAAAAGTTTCAGCCATGCCCAGTGTGATTGTGTTTGATAGGTAAAAACAGACAGATGCTAATTTCAAAACTTGACTTTGAAGCAGACAATGTATGTCGGGTTAAGGAAATGAGAAGTGTATGTGACTTATGGAAACAAGTCGCTGAGGTTTTTTGTGATTAAGAATATTAAATTATATTTCTTTTTATAGTGCGGATCATAATTTTTACCAATAAGGCATGTGCATTTATTTTTTGCAGATGCTGCAGTTTTACTGTGTTTTTTCAGAACAGAGAGGTTGGAAATGACTCAGATGTGATCCACTGGACATGCAGTGGCTCCCTCTGAGCAGCACTAATGGCTCCGAGAGCAGGATGTACCCAGTGTCACCTCTGCTGAACAAACCCTGTAGTCAGTGGGGTTAAAGCAGACAAAAGCCAGGCCCCTATATCTTTTCCTCTCTTTTCTTCTGCTTTCTCCTGCTATTCTCCCTTGTACATTTTATTTTTAACTTCCGTTTTAGGTATGTTATGAGAGTGCTTTTGCCAAAGTATTGCTTTATTTATCTAAAGGTTAAAGGTTTGGCACAGGACTGAACAGCACAGTTTTTGCTTTCCCTTCAGGGCTCCAGGAAAGCTGTTAGGAATTGCTGAAGGACTGCTGGACCTGTTGATTCAACAATTGTTGGATGTGAATATGGCATCTGCCTGAACATTTGAGATACCTCATCTGTTGTACAAGCAGTAAACATTCTATGAACTTGCTCAAGTGGCAGAATTAACTGGACTTCAGGTCCTCATGGACCACTTTCAGTGGTGATAATATAAAAAACATGTCTCAACATACAAGTAAGCAGCTTCTATGTAATTAGATGAAATAGTTTACTTGTGAGGTTATTATGGTTTACATATGAAAGAGAGCAGTATTTATTTCCGAAATGCACCCTTTTCTCCCTCCACTAGGTGAATTTATTCTCAAAATGCTATTCGGTACCATGTAATTGAATGAAAATTTAAAGTTTTTATCTGGAAATTGCATTGATTTCCTTTTTGCTCCTTGGATATTCTTCAAAGTGATGGTGCTTGTGGCAAATGTCACTTTATCAACAGTCACACAGTACATTATTTCCAGCTACAAAGCACCATGAAAGTGCTCAGAGAAGCAAATAAAAGCTCTGAAGGATTGTTAGGATGGACAACTGCAATACCTTTGCCATCAGAATAACCCTAAATTCATTGCTTACTCTGTGTATTTTAATTAGTGTGTTGGTGAAATAAATGGGGACATATGTTACCACAGGAAAGTAGCAGGAGATGACGATCCATTAAGGCCTGACAGGTATTGTGGGCTTGAGAATGAATAATGAAAAAAGTGACAGTAATTAAAATGTGTTTACTTAAGATGACAATTACTTGAAATACGGTTGCATAGTAAAGACCTCATTATGAGCCAGACTCTGTATGTAAAAATTACACTTATGCCAAGGGGTAATTAATTTGTTCTGGTAGGTGAGTGATAGGTCACTTGTGGTGCTGTCTCACCTTGTTTACATTTGATGTAATGGCAGTGCTGTTGTACTTTGATCTCTCCTGTAGTTTAAGGTTCAACATGACAGTTTTATTTCTGCCTTTAAAGGAAAGTGTCTTTATGGAGTCTGAGTGAAGACATGGTCAAGTCTTGAAAAGTAATGGACTTTCAAACAATGTGTTCTGCATAACAAGATTTCCTGTTGCTGAAATAGTTGCTGCAGCCTATTTGCATCTTGTATCTCGCAGTTTTCACTTGGGCAGAGTGGAACTAAGAAGTGTAATTGAACTGTTAGAGTTTCAGGAGAGTGTTTGAGAGATGTAATAATAATCCCAGAAAAGCAGTTGATGCAGTTTATCTTCCCTTGATGGACAGTTGGGATGATGCCTGCTCTAAGACAGGAGTTCCAGGAGGTCCCAGTGCTCTGAGGTTTGTTCAGGGCTCACGGACTCCCTGGCCATGGAACATTTACAGTGTTCTAAAGCCCCAAGCACGGTTCACTTCTTTTAGAGTTCAAACAGCAGATGCTGCTGAGGTGGCTGTCAGTCTTGAACATTGTCAGAGCCTTGTCTAGGAATGTCTAAGATTCACAGTTGTGAGTAACCTCACAAGAGGAGCTGAAGATTTTGGAACTATTTTTTCATTCACCTCTTGGATGTAACTTTTTATTTTACCCTCATTGTAAGTGCTTACAAAAGCATAAAAAAAAGACAGATGGCTACTTCATTTCCCCTCTTTTCATTTCCCACTTGCTACCCTGTGTCATAATCTTCCGCTGGAGTTCAGTTCTTTTTGACTATAAAAGTTTGGCAGTGTGAAAAAATTGAAGCTTATTGAGAATCCCAAAAGGAATTTTATTTGTTATTGCATCTGATATTCACTCTATATAATATAATACAGCACAGATGTATAATACAACACAGATGTGATAATGCACATTAAAAAGTTGTCTTGGGGATGGTTTATTATCCCATGCCATTTTTTGGGGTTTTGATCTGTTTTGTTTTGTTTGTGCCCAGGATAGCTGCTGTCCCTGCCCCAGCCCCATCCTGCCTGGCTCTGGGGCTGTTGGGGCCGAGCTGGGGTTTCAGGAGGGAGCTGGGTGTGGATGAGAGGCAGCCCTTCCTCTGAGCACCTTCTGTTCACTGCACACGTGGCCAAAAAGAGGATCTGCTGTTAAAACATCCTCCATTCCAAACGAGCAGTGTCTTATTTCCACTGCCTCTTAGGAGTGAAAGATAAAGAGTTGCCAGACTGGTTTCAAAGCATCTCCCCTGCTCAGTGTGTGGTGTTGTCTCATTTTTCTTGTATGTATTAATTGTTAATCAGTCATGGCAGTATGAAGTCTGATAAACAAATTGTGCTTTCACTGCTCCAGTGAAGAACTAACAGATCCTTTTAATGTGTCTTGGGAATGCAAGAATTGCTTTACAGCATCATGCCACTGGTCTGTCATGTCCATTATCCTGTTTCTCTGACAGTGCTGAAAATCAAATGCTGCAAGGAAAATGGAACAATTCACTTACTAAAGCACTATGGATTGAGGTGGTGCTTGGGAGAGGTTGGGAAGAAGAATTCCTATTCTGTGGCTGTCTTATAGTCCTTAAAATGTGGGCACATCCAGTTCTCCCTCTCCACACTGTCCTTGCATGGGAGCTTCAGGAGCACCTTATCTGCTTTTTGATTCATCGGGTTCTGCACCAAAATTCTGACACTCTATTCTCTACAGGCTTCTTATGCCATGGGTGAGGGAAGGGGGATTGGGGAAAGTTCTCTTCTAACTCTTGTCCTTTAACAGCAAGAACGCATTAGACATATCTTTGCTACATTTTGTGACCTCTTACTTTTGTCTTAATTAGTGTTCTCTGAATGTCTGTACTATTCCAGATCAATTTGGACCAAAGACCATACTTCTCATCCCTCAGTGCTTATTTTCCTAAATAGTTTTTTGCTTGGGACTTTGAGGAAAAATATTCTTTTCAAATTATTTTTTAAACCATATTCCTTCATGCTAGAATTCATGTTTCAGAGGCATAGCAGGTTAGCTGTACATTTACACAAGCTTTTTGCTGACGTGGGAATATCTTGACAATCAGATGTAATTCCTCCATATCGTGACTTTCATGAATACAGATGTTAAGTTCTGACTTGTTCTGTTCAGGGTTTTGATTGCTGGCTTCCTGCTGTTCCATTCACTTGTTGCAAAGAAAAACAGACTTTCCCTTCAAACTCTGGCCATCTGAAAACCTCTGACTTCTAAATTGAAAGGAAAAATTGATCCCAGAATAAAAGCTAACTCTCTTGGTTTCCTGGTCTGCAAGGCTGTCTGTAGAAAATTGGGAGGAAGGGTGCTGTCACCTTTGGTCTCTTCTGTGAGGTGCACAAAATACAGGATAAGGATGGGGCAAACCAAAACTGTGGGAGATATAAGTCACATTTGTAGTTTCATAATGTGAATTATGAATTTTGGTGTTTTGTAAATCTTTGATATAAGCTTGGATATCAGTTTTTCCACTAGTGTGAGATTATTGAACCTTACTAATACTTCTATCACAAGACCATTTTTTCTGTATATGCATTTTTAGGATTAACAAAAGCTGGCATATATTTAATTTCTATTCTGGAAATTATTTCAACCATTAGTAGAACAGGTTAAGCTTTTGTATTTAGTTCTGCGATTCTGCAAAACAGTTTTCTTACTAAACTACCACTCTTTTGAAAGAATTTTTGTACTTTCTACCTGAAAGTGTTAGATTTAGTATATACAAATCTCACATCTCGATCTGAGTATAATGCCAGATTTTTCTGAGAAGTTTGTTGCTGGTGTAGCTCACATTGATTAAACTCACAGTGAATTTTCCACCACTTTGTGTAATTCCAAGCTAATATTTAGCAGAGCTCAGTCTTAGCTGGGAGTGAGCCCACTGTGGTCTGTACTTACCCTCTTTGTGCATTGACTCCTATTGATTCCAGTAATTTAGTTCAGAGATTTTGAACTCCCACATCTAGTCCTTGACCTGCTATTGTTGTTTTGGCAAGACAGAGTTGGAGTTCCTTAAATATCCATTAGTTTTAAGCTTATCCTCGTTTTACTTAGACACACATGGAGTCATTTGTGTGCTCTTAGCTTGCATTTTCTGGATCACATCTACTTATAAAGACATCCTTGCAGAGAGCAAATGCTCATTACTATCTCAGTAATTCCCCACTAAGGTCTAATTGATTGGCTTGTAGTCCCCAAGTCTGCACTGGAGAGGGTTTTATCCTATTGGAATAGCTGGAAAATTGCTTAACTCCCATTGCATGACAGGGAAAACTGTCCATGGTGAAAGTAAAATTAATCTGTGACATGCAAAACTGGCTTTAATATGAGATTTATGTGCTGTGGTTCTGTGATTCCTTTTGTTTTGGTCTACCTAGGGGTTCTTTGTGTTGGTTATTTTAGGTTTCCCCCACTGGAGCATAAATTCTTCATGACAATGCGAAGAATTGATAAAATTTAGTAAGCTTGATTTGATAGGAAAAACAGCCAAATCTGTCACTGAACATTTTTCTTAGTCTTAGATAAGTAAAATTTGACTGCAGGCAAAATCAGACACTTGGCCCAAAGTAAAATTTTCCTTTTATCAAAGGGATTCTTCATCATTTCCACAGTCGGAGTGTGCCTTCTGACAGAGAAAAGGAAAAGCTGGAAGTATTAAGCCTATATTTTCATGAAATCAAATGGAAATTTGAGATAAAATTGGCACAAGCCATGAATTTTATTTACCATTTTTGTGAGAAGCTGGATTTGGTTTTGATTTTTTTCCTATAGCTTCACCACTCATTTAAATTTCTTATTTGAATAAAGACTCTCGGGGGCATGTGGGGCTGTCAGAGAGGCCTGTGCCTGAGATTCCCCCTGGCAGCAGTGGGAGATGTGTGTGAGGCAGTGGTGGTTTGTGGCCCAAAGCTTCTCTGTGCCTCAAAGGCACGCTGCACTGCTGCCACCAAGGATTTCATTTACAACTGGTTGTACGTGGGGCTACCCAGCTCTTTGCCATCGGAGTTTTCTTCAGAGGCAGGGAAGGTTTGCTGCTGGCACAGTGCCCCACTGACCACGCTGCAGCGTGGCTTGGACTGGGTGCTGAGCTGGCACAGGGCAGAGCTGGCCTTTGGAGCTGGTGCTGAGTTATTGTCCAGGCTCCTGCAGGGAAACGTGTGGGAGAGTGGGGAGTGAGAGCCACTGCCTCTGAGCTGAGCTCATCCTCACTGAACCTGGAATTGTGTTCAAATCCTGCCCTGGGAAGGAACTCCCACCTTGTCTCAGGTGTGGGGTGCAGCTCTTCTGACAGACACCAGAGCCTCAGGAGGGTGGGCAGGCACCTGAGTCCCCAGAAGGGGAAGCAGGACCTGGCAGGAATGTCTGACTGGAAAGGGGGGTGCTGCTGGTGCCTGTCCCACCCCGCAGGGGAGGAAGGGCTCCCTGGCTCCGTGCTCAGCCCTGGGCAGGACAGGCTCTGTGCTGCTGCACAGGGATGCTTCCTCTTCTCACAGTGCCCCATGCCTTCTGCAAAGGAAAATAGAAGGGAGGATGTGCTTATATATTTATGAATATTTTCAAGCTTCAGTCAACCAGAGAGAGAGAAGGGGGAGACTGCTGCAATGACCTAGAGACTGGGGAACTTAGGGGAAATTAGTTATAGTCAGGAATCCCAGGATCCAGTCTCCGCTCCAAGGTCTTTCTATGCATTTTACATTAACTGAGCACTGCAGAAAATGAAACTTCAGGTGATATTGCCTGTAACAGTTAGCAGCATCTGCTTTCGCTGATTCACAGGGATTTGATTGATGTGTCTTGAAATTGCTTTGAGGTAGCAAAATCCACATGGAGTAGGAACTCAATATTTATTAAACAGAAATTTGCGGCCAGCTTCACACGATGGCCCCTAGCTCTGCAAATAGCATTCAAAACTGCTCTAAAATTACAAATTGCCATTTTGATACAAGGTACTGATGTGGAGATATCCAAACCCATGATATCCCATTCAAACATCTTGTTTTCTTTTGCTTTTAGATCTTCCAGATATCATTTTCAGGGCTAAGCTCTGATACAAACACATTTTAGATCTCAGGCTGAATGGTTTCATCATGTTTGTGGTTTTTTTTCTTGATAATACTGCAAAGTTTAGGTGAAGTTATTAATCTATTTCCAAAAAGAAAATGGAGGAAAATGTTGTTTTTGAAAAAGTTCTTGTGGTGTTCCCTTTGAAAAAGTTTTCTAGCTTCCATGAAATTCTGATCCTGAGCTGTGTCAGCATTTCCTGAGGGACAGAGTGTTGGAGAACAGCCTGTACTTCAAGCATTCACACTCCTCATTCTGTTTGAAAATAAAGGTGCAAAAACAGGGAGAGGAAAAGAGAGCACTGAAATTAAGGGCATGTAATGAATGAGAATCTTCAGTGCTTTAAAAATATACACATTATTAGAGAAGGTAGAAAGTTTGACTTTTATTCTCTGCCTAAATGAGTTCAGTTTAATGAGAAATTGATATTGTACTAGTCCAAATACATCTTAAAAAACCCTGAAGTCATCCTAAGTTCAAGTCAACTCTAATTTTTCCCTGCAGAAGACTGATGAAAGGCAATGACATCAGCCTGTATAATAGCCCTTCCTTTAGCTTTTTGTTAATGACCACCATTGAATCAAATGCAGACTTGGTGGAATTCCAAGGACTGAAAAGGAGCTGTACCAGAGATAAATTCTGCCCAGTTTAGATACCAGGAATATAAACACTGGGGCCCATGTCATGCCCAATGAAACACTGACTGCACTAACAGATGCTTGTTCCTGTTAGGGCGATGGGAATTTAGTAGCTCTGTCTTTCCCTCACAAATGTGCACATTTTAATAACTTCCCTCAGCAAGACAAGTCCATCTGTACCGTGCCTTTTTTACCTCCTTTTCAGTGCTGTGCCTGTGTCAAGAGAAATCCACATTTTGCAGGAATTATCACCATGCTAAGTACACGTTGTAGAAGGAACTCCCTGCTGGGACACATCTGTTGGCTTGACAAGGAAGCAGATACACAGTAATACCTATTTTAATGCAACATGCTATAAGGAGCTGACACAATTAACACAGGCTAATTAGTTGTGTTGTATGCAATTGTATGTATACATACAATTGTATGTATATTTTACTATAAACATAAAATTGCCTAAACTTGTGGAAAACTTACTACAGGGGCAACAAAAATCTTTTATTTTTCTGATTTGTCTTCCTCCTTTTCCTGTGCCCAGAGAAGATTCTTCCTTGGCTATTTAAAGCATGGTTAGGTTCATCAGCTGGAATTGGGTTTTGTGGTGTTATTGCTCTAGTTCCACTGCTTATTATCACCTGTATATATTCCCTTTTAGTCACATTAGTGTTTGCTAGAAACTGAAGATGAATCAGATGAAGTCCACAAGCAGCTGTTTACAGTCTGAAATTCGGATTAGCTCGGGGGTTGTTCTGCAGCTGAGGTCAGTACTGCAGCACAGAACAGAGTGCAGAGAGCCAGGTGATCCTGAACTCTGGAATTTCCTTCTCTAAGGCTGCTCCACCTTATCATAGTCACACCTGGAGGCAGATTTCTGCAAAATCTTAGAAGTCATGGGTGGCAAAGGAAAGTTTTTTTCAGCTCCTACTGGTGAATTGGGACTGAACAGTTTTATTGTTTCAAGGCAGAATTTACCATAATCTGAGCTCTAAGTTAATTTAGGTGTAATTTTGTTTTCTGTACTGCTCAGCTCTTCAAGTCTTTGTGTTTGTTTGATGACAGTGCACTGATTAAATGAAATAATCATAAAGATTACAATGATTAAGCAAAACTTTGTGTAAATTGAGGTGCTTACATAATGACCAAAAATTATAAGTGGATTTCAAGCAGCAGACCTTAGTCACACCTGTATATTAAATAATTACCTAATTGCTAATGCCTTAGCAATTACTGCATTTGTTTGACAGTTAGTGCTTTGGATAAGGAAAAGGAATGCTGAGAAGTACAGCAAATTGGTTCTTTATCTATCTTAATTGACAAACATTTTTGAAGTTCAGTAACCTTTCAGAAAAACCTTCTTTCAGTTGATTTTGTGCTCTGCTTTGTAAGCTGTTTAAGTTTACAATTTTGGAATAATTTTGTTTCCATGCTAAGTTTTTTTTTTTAAACAAATGACATGGATTTCATGTTTGACAAAATAGATGTGCAGCAGTTGGGGTATTTTTGAGACCTAAATGTCATTATTATGCTTTTCACTTTTTTTTGCAACACCATCTGTTTAGTAAACATCAGAATGGATTGATATGAAACTTAAAAAGTTCATAACAACAACAAAATAATGCATGACAGATTATGTAAGAAAAAGTCATTAAAATGGCCTATAAAAGGACAACCATCTGTAGCACTAAAATAATCTTTCTGTTGATGGCAGTAATAACTTTCCAAGTTGATGACAATTTTGAATTTACAGCATAAATAGCAATCATGTGAACCAAATAATTGGAACATATTTTTTGTAATTAATGAACTCTTTTTTACCTCTCCATTACTGTTGTGAAGAAGCAGAATTAATACAAAGTACACATGTATGCTTAATAATGATTTGTATATTTTCTCCCAAGCTTACAAAAAGCAATTATAACTTCATGAAATATATTATATTTAACTCTGAGTCTGAAGAAAATAAGTTTGTGTTTATGGAAAAAAATTCTGATGTCCTCTGAAAATCTTGGCAAGAGGAGTGGAAAATGCTGAGGATGCAGCTCCAGTAAAGATTCAGATGCACATAGATCCCCTCTTGGAGAGGCCAGTGGGTGTTTCCTGAACAGAGAACAGCCAGCAGATGTCTCAAGAGGAGAATATCTGTGAATTATTTTAATTAAAAACCTACCTGTTCATAATGGTTTGATTTTTTGACCTGTTCAAGGGCATGTTCTAGGGAAGTGCCTACTTTTAGCTGCCCACAGTCTCTGCCTGGGCAGAGCAGCTCTCACACCAGGATGCTGTGGTCACCTCTGATGATTTGTGTCTTGCTGGAGGTCTCCACCCTCTAACAGATTGATCCTGTTGGGAGTTGATTTAATTCCTTGTACATGAAAATTTATGTTCTTGGACTTAAAGCAACCCTTGTAATTCACTTTCAATGCAAAAAGGAATTCACTGAATAGAAAGCATTACCTTTACTTCTTTTATTAGGCATATAGTTAAAGCTTTTAATCTCCAAAGTACTTTAAAAATGCTAATTAACCTTCACAAAATCTCCCTCCCCTTAATGGTAGGTGGCACATGAATGACTCCCTGCAACATTATAATCCAGCCATTTCAGTAATTAGTTTTGAAGTACAGCACATGAACTAATTAGAAAATTGTGCAACTACCAGGCACCTGTTGGCCACAAATGCCTGGGAACTATCAAAAAATGTCATGTATTTTCAAGTGATGCCGTGGCTGTGTACCTCACAGAGTAATTAATTTTTTGTGTGCCTGGAGATGGGGTTTGTATGGCTCTGGGAGCTGCAATCCCTGGGCTTGCCTCCTTCCCAGTCCGTGCTGGGCTCTCGGAGCAGAGGAGCTGCCAGGACCCTGGAGGGCTGTGCCAGGGAGCAGCAGGTCCTGGCAGGGGTGGCTGTGGGGCAGCAGCACTGGCAGGGGTCACTGAGCAGGGGCAGATCTGTCCCCAGGCTCCAGCAGAGCTTGGCCAGATGCTTCAGCTTCCTGTCCTGTGAGGGGGCACGTCCTGGCAAAGGACAGGCACAGCAGGTCCAAGTCGAGTGGTTTTTTTTTTAAGCCTCCAAAGTTCTTTTTCTCCTTCGTTCTCAACTGTAAAGCAGAAATTAAACTTGCAACAAATACTGAGTACCTGGACACATTACCTGTGTGTGTAAGAGTTTGCTATGAAAAACACTTCACCCTGTCTGTTCTTGCTGCTGGGTTTGCTCTTCTGAGGAAAAGTTCCGTGGTGTTTCTCAAAGCCTGCTCTGCTGCCAAACAGCAGAGCTCTAATTTTGGTTCACAAGTCTGTCTGAATTGAATAAGCAATAGCCATGTTTCTGTGACATAAATTTAATTAAAGAAAACCATCTCCACTCCAACAGTTCTTGCCCTAGAAGATGGAGCAAGCAAACCTGGATTGATTTAGGGGTCAGAGCTCTCAAAGACAACAATCTGCAGCTTTGTTCATGTGTTCTGTCCAATGCACAGGCAGGTAGAACAGCCTGGAAGTGGCAGTCGAGTGTTTCACTTCAGCTTTGCTGCAGTCCTGGTGCCAGCTCCAGTGCCAGCAGGGCTCAGGTGTGTAAGGCACAGCCAAACCCAGGTGCTCACAGAAGCTCAGCTGAATTCCAGCTCCCGTGCTGGAGCACGTTGCCTTTATCCATGGAATGGTTCTGTGCACAGCCTAGGATAAATCCATTTATAGCACGGACTGTGGCACGTGGGGCTGTCAGAACACTGGGTTTTGGCTGAGCTGGAGAAGTTTAACGAGTTCCTCTGATATTCTGTCCTTTGAAGATGTATCTGATTTCCTCCATTTTAAATTCAGTTCAGTGTGATCATGATTGTAATTGCTGTGTCAGGTTTCCATAACTCACCATTCAGCTGCACACAGTGTACAACAATCACTTCCAACACTTTGGAATTTCCCTTTTCTCCACTGCCCAAACATCTCTGCAAAACTCAGTGACAAAACCCCATAAACAAGATTATTTCACACTGAAACTAAAATCATTGCTTCTATTGAAGACTAAACTGTTTAGGACATTTTCCCAGATTTTTTCATGTAAACTTTCAATAAATTTGTTCAGTTGTTTTCCAAGATAAATTCATTTGACTACTTTTGTGCATTGATGCCTAGCTGTGGACTTTTATCCTTTCAGGCATGTGCTGAATCTGTTCTTTAATTCTGGAATTCTTTGGAAATTTTCTCAATATTTTTTTCAGCGAGAGAAGAGTCCCCATTCTTCTATGCTGACAGAATTATGTTGGTGCCAGTTTGTGTAGAAAGATTTTATTGTCCTGAAATTCACTATTTCAGATCACAATCAGGCCATTCCTCTGCCCTCCAGCATCCCTGCAGCAGAAGTTCCTGGGTCAGGAGCTTCCCAAACGGGGCTGCCTGGAGCAGTCCTTGCCCTGAGGGTAGAAGAGTTTGCTCTTGTGTGGTGTGGGGTTTTCTCAATTACAGTGGTTTTCTTTTCTAAAGATGGCGATTTTTCTGTCTGTGAGGGTTGAGGTTTCCAGTAGATGTTACATAAACTGGATACAAAATTAAGCCTTTGAAACTTTATATTTCTGTGCTTTTACTTTCCACACCTTCAAAGGAAAGAATATTTTTGCCAGGCAATCACTGAGACTCTCATGTGCATTCCCTTTAATCATTTACTCTCAACCTCCTTCCTCAAATTAATCCTGTCCTCATCCCCAAGATCTAAGAATCAAAATAAATATTGCTGATACATTTTTTTTAAACTTGAAATTGTATTTACTCCCACACAGCTGTGTCTATCCACATGTTTGTTTTTTTATCTAATGCTGAGTGCCTCCAAGTCTAAGAGTTCTTGTGGATCAGTACTTTTGAAATTGTAATCTCTTCCTTAAGTAGGCATTAGATGTATATATTAGACTAACATATACTAAAATAAATAATTTTTTAATCTTTTCAGTACCAATAATCAGCTATGGAGCTTATTAGAGATGTGTCACAACAATAAAAGCCAGTTGTTTTTTTTTCACTTGTTTAGTAACCATAATTCTCACCTGCTGTGTCTGCACTAATTTAATATTGTTGAACTGTGGTTGATTGAAACTGTAAACTTTAGCACAGAATTTAGTGCTTTAATATTATTAATGAATTCAGTATTGGATTTTCTAAGCACTCACTGGATGAATGAAGCAATAAATTAGGAGCTGTTTAGTTTAGTTCTTCAGCACTGGCTTTGCAGGGGGTTCACTGGAGGTGATTTTATGGAAAAAGGTTCAGGCACCTAAGGTGGATTTTCTCCCTTTTTTGTTTCCCCTTTTCCTTAGAGAAGCTGATTTGTTTAGGGTGTTGGTCAAAGAGGGCAGGGTGACAGCAGTAGCTGCTCTGTAGGAAAGGAAAAGAATTTGAAAGCTGTAAAATCTGCTGGAACTGCTGTAAAACCTGCTGGAACTGCTGCTAATTCAGGATGTGAATTATCATAGTCCCCTTTCTACCTCTGTGTCCCCATTTTGACTGCCCAGGAAAAGTTGGGGGTTTTCAGGCATGCCTGAGTTTCAGTAATGGTTGTCAAAGGAAAGGCTTTGAAATTTGTTTCTAAATATATTTATAGGCTTGATCCATCTAGTATTTAATGGATATTTGCCTGTTTAATGAGTTTTTCAGGGTGACAACTGCAGTAAAAAAATAGTGCATTTGATTTCTTGTTAAGCTCATCAGATTTCAAAATTCACGTGGTCATTAGAAGAATTTATATAATACTGGTGGGTCCCAGCACTTTTACTCATTAATAATACTTGATAAAATACTTCCTTGGGTATTCACTGCACAAAAATGGAGGCAGTGCTTGGTGGTAGCTGCAGACAGCACCAGTGCTGCCACCCCAGGCGTGCTCAGCCCTTCCCAGTGGCCTGTGGCATCACAATGACACTCAGTGCTTTGGGGCTGCCACCAGCTTCTCCCCACGGCCAGCCAGGGGACACAGAGCACATGCCAGGGGGAAGGCAGATCTTGAAAGCTCAAAAACAAAAGTTGTCTGTGTGTGATGAGTAATCCCCTAGCATTTCCCATCACAAGTAGAGGTTGCAGGTGTCTCTTACTAATTCACAGTCTGTAGTATATTTGCAATATGAAGCTAATTAAATTTCAGTTTATCTTTTGGGTGAAAAGTATGAATTTTTTTCACCTGCAATAAGGCTGTAACTAATTAACAAATTGATGACTTGCCTCATGTTTTTTCATGGTGTTTTGCAGCCTCAGAGTTCCTTTGCAAATGTGCCCAGTCCTTGCTTTGGCAGAGATGAGCACGGAGGTCGCTGCGCCATGTGTTACACACTGGCCTGGATTTGCTTACTCCAGACACTGACATTTGTGCAAATATGCAGGTGCTGACACTCCACACATTCTGGAGAGCTTTATTTATTTTCTTTAATGATGTTGTTAATCAGAGAGAAAGATTAGTCTGCATTAGCCTGCCAGCAGTGTGTGAGAAGGACACGATGGAACCGGGCACTCGCTCTTTGATGGTGGTTTGTGTGAGCAGGGACCTGGGGCATCCTGCACAGGCTGAGGCTGCAGCCAGCAGCACTGAGGGGAGGCAGCCCAGCTCTGCAGCCTCGGGCACACAAAGCTGGCTGTGCACAGCAGGCCTTTCCTTGGCCCAGGCAGGAGCTGCCCCAGCCCCAGCGTCCCCAACACTTGTGTGGTGTGCTGGCACTCTGCTCTTGGCTGAGACATGCTCAGCTCCTGGCTGGCTTTTTTTCTCTTTTTGTAATGCTAGAAAACCTAACAAATAGTCACTTATTAATTTATTCTCACCTTTTTTTTCCTGCATTGTTCTTTAGCTTATGGTTCTTGCCTCCTTTTGTCATTTTCTATCTCAATCCTTTATGGCAGAGATATTACAGCAACTGAGATTTCTTTGTCAGCTCCTATTCTGGTACACTGAACAAGTCTGAGTTTTCCAATAATGAGATATATTGAATAAACACTTAAGGATTTGGCAATAAATTAAAAAATGAGCGTTGCTTTCCTCTAGTCCAGTTAATATTATCTTGTATATATGTTGGGAGGTCACTTAGATTTACTTAAGTGCAATGTAAAATGCTATAACCTCTTCCCTTACTGCTTATCCAGAAAAAATTAGATATAATATTTCTTATTTGATTAAGCAGACATTTTGGCTAAGATAAAAATGGAAACACAACTTTCCAGGCTGTGGGAGTCTTTTAAGGTCCTACACTAGTTTAAGAAGCTGGTCATAGAAGATAACTTGGGATCAACCTATTTTCTTTTACCTTTGGTTTTGGTTGAGCTTTTAGAAGTATTTTTTGTCTCTTAGAAGAAAGTAAATGGTAAGATAGCCATGGCCATAGATACCCTGGCTATGCCCCAAACTATCCATAGCAAGGATGCACAGACATCCCAGGACCTGCTGCTGCTTTTCATGGTGAGTGCTCAGCTGCCCAGCAGTGCTATCTGCTGTGGAAGGCTGCAAGTTCCAGGGCTGCTGGAGAAAGGTTTTGGTTTATTTTATTGTTTTTAAGACAGAATGGGATTAAGGAATATGATAGGTCTTTGAAACCTGCCAGTATTTTAACAGGCTAGAACCAAAGCCTGTTTAAACTTTCCCTTCTGCTTTTGCATAACTCTGACAATTTTTGAGTTGAGCTTTTTTTCCAATCTAGGTCTGATTACAGAACCGCTAGAAAAGAGCTTTGTAATAGGAATTGATTGCAACTTTAACTCAGGAGCTGTAACTTCCTTTCCATAATGTTCTTTTCTCCCTCCTTCAGTTTACTCTTTATTAAATCTTTCTCTCATGCTGCTTGTTTGACGCAGGCACAGTTGTGTGGCTGCTGGCCCATAACAAAACATTTGTGGCACAGGTAGTTTGAGGAGGGCAGGAGCTGCTCTCAGGCCATCAGCTGCTCAGTGCTTTGATGTCTGCAAGACAGCTTTCTTAATTTCATTAGATAGGAGGTGGTCCAGAAAATTAAACGTGCTGGCAATTCTAAGCAGCTGGTTATAGGCTGGTTATTAGTCCTTGTAGTTTCCTGACAGCAATAATTTTCACATTTTTGTAAAACTTCAAGATTCAGAAAGACAATGAAAATCAGGTAGAGCATTTAATATGTAATGAAATGAGGGAAGTTTTTATGCTAATATTCTGGATTTCTTTTCCCTCTATTTAAGCTAAGTTCTGTTCAAAAATCATCACCATCACAGTCTCTTTCTAGAGAGAAAAGGAATCTATTGAAATCGTGCTTTGTCCTTCTCCAAAATGTTTCTGATATAACTCTGCCTTGGTTGCATTTGTCCAGCATGATTTCAGTATTGGCCTTTTACTCTCATGCTTCAACAAGCCTGGCTTCCCCTCATTTCTGTTTTCTGCCTTTCTGCCAGCAGCTGCTCCAGTAAAAGAGGCTCATGCTCAAGAACCTTCACTCGTGTTTCTCTGAGTGAATTTACCATAAGGCAAACTTACAATTCCCCAGCTGTCCCAGCAGCACAGTCCTTACAACCTTTTCCTGGTGTACTGGAAATGCTTTTATTTCACCATGGAAGCCTGTGAGCATTGATTCTGAGATTGTATGGGGAGTCTTTTTTGGTTGTGTTTTTTTGTTGCTGTTGTTGTCTCTGTTTGTTTTTTTAAATACACAGCAGTGGGTGACACTGTCTGTAGTTTTCTGTCCTTAGTCTAAGGAACTGCTACTCATGACTTACTTTACTGTACTTCATAGACTGAATTTCTGTACCCCCTGTGCTCAGGCACATTCTCCTCAGCACAGCATGCTGACCACAGCTCTGAAACCCTTGATTCAAAGCTAGTTGCCACTTTTGCTTTGTGTAAGAAGTTGCATGGACAGCAGTCTCTAAGCTTCATGCCCTGCTTTCTTCATGGTGCACTATATTTGTAAACATGTTTCTTATCTTACTTCAAAACATGTTTGTTCTGCCTCATTTATTTGCAGATAACTTACTGTCTCTTGGATCTTTAGCTTCTTGTTCTAATGATTGCTTTGAAATATTATTTTAATGAACCTATGTAACACATCATTGTATTCTTTTCTTTTGTGGTTGGACTGCTAATGATACCCATCCATTAAGTAAATGGTTTTGTAAGCAATACAAATGTAATAAATAAAGTTAGTCGGCTCTTTTTTACCACTTCTGTGCTGATAGGCAAACCACATGCTGGGGAGGTAATGTTTCATGACCAGAATGTTTCAGGCTCTAGGCAGCCTGCGAATCTTTCTGTTTGGGTTCAGTCAAAGAGCTTCAGAGAACTTCCTGAACTATGATTTATATACACCAGAGTTTCTAATTTTGAATCTGGCTGCAGTGTCCCTTGGGAGGTGATCCTGAAGGGCAGAGAAGTCCAGGAAGGTCAGACATTGCTCAAGAAGGAAATCTTGGATGAGCAGGATCAGGCTGTTCCATGAAGAAATGATGAGGGAAGAGGGGCCAGCAGGGAATAAGACCAGCCTGGCTGAACTGAGAGCTTTGCCTGGAACTCAGGAGAAAACCAGGAGAGTTTATGAATGCTGGAAAAAAGAAAGAAACAATGCAGGAGGTGTACAAGGGTGTCATGAGTTTATACGGGGAGAAAATTTAAAAGGTCGAAGCCCAACTGGAACTTAATTAGGTTACTGCCTTAAAAGGCAATAAAAACATTTCTATGAATATGTTAGCAACTGAAGGAGGCTCTGAGAGAATCTCCATCCTTTATTGGATTGGAGGCAAAACAGTGACAAGGTGTGAGGAAAAGGCTGAGGTAGCCAGAGCCCCCTTTGCTGCAGTGTCTGGGAGTGACCCCATGGTTGTGTGGGTTCCCAGCCCCCAGGCTGGCACGGGGAGCAGAGTGAAGCCCCTCAGCCCTGGCTCAGGGACCTGCCCCATGCCCCAGCTGACACACACAGCTCTGTGGGGCCGGGTGGGACCCTCCAAAGGTTCTGGGAGCTGCTGGAAGTGCTCACTTCCCATCCCTTCCCCCAGTCCAGGGGAGCTGGGGAGGTCCCACCCTACTGAGAGCCTCACCCACCTGCACGAAGGGCTGCAGGGAGGGTCCAGGGCACCGTCAGCCTGGGCTGGGTGCTGGGGAAAGCCGTGGAACAGATCATGAGAGCCTTCCAGGGGCATGTGCAGGGTAAGCAGGGCGGGTTTGGGACAGGCAGGGACTGCTCACCTGATCTCTGCCATGGCAGGGTGAGCTGCTCAGGGGGAGGGAAGGGCTGTGGATGTGGATGTGTCTGCCTGGACTTTTGTGACCACACCTTGTAGAAATGGCTGTAAGTCACATCATTTCTTTAACCAGCTTATGACAAGCTGGCTCTTATTTTTAATATTTCTAACATGAGCGCTTCTAGTGATAACTTGAGGTGGATGGCAGGGGTGAATGTTTTGAATAAAGCCATTGCTCCTGCCATCCTCAATGAAGAATTCTCTAAATGAAAAGAGGTGTTTTGAATTATTCTGAATTCTTGAGAGATCAAAAACAAATTTCACTGCAAAACTTCTAGGGATGTGCCAACAGCATAAAAAAATCAAGCTGCTTATAAGTTATAAATGAGACCTTTGCTTGAACTACTAGAGATGATTCCCTAATGAGATTCACATCACTTGATTTATTTTTTATATATTTTAATTCTCTAAGGATATAAAAAATCTGTAAATTACAGCTCTGGAATGTAATCTGACTTAGTCATGAGAAGGCAAGGTTTAACCACGCATATGGAAATGACATAATATTTTACCAGGTAATTATAACTGGATAATTTAGGTTGAAAGGAGGGGTCAGAAGTCCTCTTTGAAATGTTATTAATTCACTGAAGAAATGAGAGTTACTATAAAAATTATTATTTTATCTCTGTTGGAGAAAATAGTGCCTTTGAACTACTTTCAGTAGTTCAGTAAGACTTAAGGCAGATAGCACAAGCAAGAGGTCACTTCCCCTAAGATTTTTGAAGGCACCTGCCACTAAAGATGAAAACTGACTTTTCATTAATGTTTTTAAGCTCTTCTACAATCACTACTAATTTTGGAGCAGGTATAGGGCAAGCATTGTCAGCGAGAATGCTTCTACTGCCCCTGCTTCTTTTTTTTTATTATTTTTAAAAAATGTTTTAAATAGCATTTGAACATGATTACTTCAGGAATTCATTCAAGGAAAGCATAGGGATGATGGAAAACAGCAATTTTCCTGTCTTCTACACATGAGGATGGTTTGAGAGAATTATCCCATTTTCTAAATGTCCCAGCATCATGAATTGCATAGAAAATTAGGGTTTGCTTTGATTAAATGGTATTTTTCTTAGGTTTTGACTGTTCTAAATTCTAGCATCTTCTTGACTGGGAATTGAAATACAAGGCAGGCTGAAAATTCTGGGTTAAAGTTTTTGACTCGTGAAATTGTAAATTTTTTCAAATATCCTTCTGCAATGCACTTAACAAAGCCAAATACAAGTTCAGGTGGCATTTTGGGTTGACACAAATTAGATAGAAATATTAATCTAAAACTTTTGCATTTTGGTGAAGAGAGAAATTAAGGTGAATGAAGAAGTTATAACAGAGGTGGTGATTTTCTTGTGTACTGCATGGAGATGTTATGTCCTGGGCATATCCTGAAAGGAGAATTCATCCAGGATCTTATCCATGACACAGAGATTAAGCACACAATGCAGAAGTTTTGGGTTGGTTAGGAGATGCTTGCTCTCTGAATTGACTCTTCTGAACCTCTGAATCCCTAAGTTGTTTTTGTGCAATCCACAAAACTCAGATTTTTATTTATTTATGTCTAAGTACAATACCTTCTACAATTTCAAAGATGCTATCCCAGGAGATGCATTAATAATGGAGACGTGTCCTACTCGCCAGACATCAGATTCAAACATCTCAGGAAGGAAAAAGCCCCGAAAGAACTGAGAAATACTAAGATACTTCTGAGGACTTTTTGCTTTCAGTTTTAGAATGACCATATTTTTCTGATTCTGTTCAAAGCTACTAACATATAATTGCCATCTGTATAGGGATGTGTGCAGAAAAATTTAGTGTTTGCTGATAAACTGGAATGTACACTTAAAAGACAAAAAATTCACTTAATTGAGGACCTTCCTAAATGACAATTTATTACTCTTTTAAAATTTTTGTTTGTTTTTTCTCCCCCCAGAGAAATGCTGAACTACTTATCAGTAATTTGAAGTTGGCAGACCATGGACACTTTCCTGTCTGCCCTCCTGCTGGCCAGCTTTTGTTGGAACATTGCAGCTTTCCCATTTGGAAGTGAAGAGGGAAATGTTGTCCTTTAAATTTAAGCTGTCATGTCAAATTAGGTCAGGCTTTACAGCGTGCCATGGCACAAAGTGGTGCAGGGAGTTATGAACTGAGCCTGCTAAACCTGTGTGCCTTCCATTGCCAGTGGTACATTATTGGAGAATGAAGTGACTTTCTATAAATCTTCATTGGATTCATAGCTCTCCTGAAAAGATGAATAGTGGAAATTACTGGGTCCTGCAATGTTGCAAATCACTCGTGTTGTTTGACTGTTCTGTTGAAAAATGTATTGCAGTCAACAGCTCCGGTTTTCTGGAGGGTGGAGGTCTGTGCAGAGCCCTGAAACACTTCATAAAATGATTTCTGTGCAGGAAGGTTAAGCATAACACAGTTTGAAGCCCCAGAGATTTTGCAGGTGGCTTTACTGATTTACTGATCTACAGAAATGATTGAATTGCTATCAAAAAGGTGAGGAAAAGGTGGGCTTTGTTCTTGCATGTAAGCAGAGGATTGTGAAGGAGAACTCCACCCATTAGAAAAACTGAGCTATTCTATTGCCAGTCCATTAAACCAATCTGTTCAACATGCTGGCAAGAGAAATCCATGATTTTGCACTTTTTAGGCTGCTGGTTTTGTTACTGGAAAAGTCATTCCCTGTGTCGAATCTGGAAAAAAGGAATTTATGAGGAAAAGAAAATTAAAAATACATCCTGTTCCACTTTCCCTTAAGCATTCATAAAGTGAGAAAAATGGATTGATGTGCATTATCTGGAACTATTTTGGCCAGCTTCTCTACTACCCTGGATATGAACTGAAGAGTGAAACCCATATCCAGAAAAAGTACCAAATGGAGTGATGCACTTCAGGCACAATATTCTGGTAGATCTGGAAAATCAGTCCAGCATCACAGTGCTGGCTGTTCTAGCTGGGATTCCTTTTATTTGCCACACATTGTGCCAGGTGTGATTCCACTGGCTGATCAGGAACTGCACAGTGCAGGGGAGAACATCAGGAATTGTGTGGTGCAGGGGAGAACATCAGGAACTGCACAGTGCAGGGGAGAACATCAGGAACTGCACAGTGAGAACATCAGGAATTGTGCAGTGAGAACATCAGGAATTGTGCAGTGCAGGGGAGAACATCTCAGCACAAGGGTGCAGAGAAGGGCCCAGGGAAGGGCCCTGGCACCCTGGGTGCTGGTGCCCGTGTCACAGCAGTGTGACAGCAGGGCCATGGAGGCTGTGCTCAGTGAGAGATTGAACCTGGCCCCCCTGTTTGCCAGGCTCCCAGCACACCCTCCCTGGCCAGGCAGAACCCCTGCAGAGCTCGGGGTTAAGCTCCTCCAGGTGCTGGTGAAAACAGAGTTTGTCTGGCACTCAGGCAGGGCTGAAAGATGGCGTGCCAGCTTACAGAATAAGAGCAGATAAAGAAGTTCTGGCTAACAGCCTCTCTGTCACTTAATGCTCTGCTAAACCAGCAACACTGCCCTTCATGGCTGGAGGTGAGGCTGCTGAGTGCATAATGGCTGCTCTGTTTATTTGGCAACAAGCAGCACTTTGCTCTCCTTTAGCATGCCACCTGCTGCTAAAGGCTTAGCTGTCTCTCTCTAATACATCCATGCCAACTCTGTACCTCAAAAAGCTTATTATTACTGTTAAAGAGAAAGGGAAATGTGCCTATATGAACCAGACAGGCCTGTGTGTGCCCACACATGTTGGAGGTGTTGTTCATTCTACACCAGGGACTAAGGAACTGTATGATACACTGCTTTTTAATTCTTTTTTCCCCCAATTTGGATTTAGTATCTCTGCATCCCTCTTTAAAAAGGGATGTTAAAAAAACTAACCATGGAAATTTATATTGTTATTTATATCATGATGAAATGCAATGGTCCAAACCAAGTATTTCAATTTCATCACATTTAAGTATCTGGAAGAGCATTTTCTCCTGCTCTGAAAATCCTCCCATCTGAAAGGGCAAAGTTCTTGAATGACTGTGAGGGCAAAAGACCTAAGATCTAAAGGGTCAATAGATTTGGTCAGGGTTAAAGGTCAGCCTTAAGATCTTCATGGCTTAAGTGAAAAGAAAATGATTCTCCCAATAATAGTGAATTTCTTTGATTTCCATGCAAATCAAGAGAATTAGAAGGGCCATTTGGTTGAACTTGATGCATTTGGCCCCAGATCTGCTTGGTTCCTGGTTGCTGTTGGATTTTCAGCTGTTGCACAGCCCCTGCAGGGCTCCCTTCAGCCAGGACACTGAACTGGCTGCTGGGCTGCCCCGGGACAGAGGCACGAGCTTCCTCTGGCAGCGTTGTGACCTAGCCCTGAGCACCCCTGTGTGCAGTGATGCAGGCACTGGATGTGTTTGCTCTGTGTGCAGGGGCTGGAGCCACGCTGCAGGGCATTCCTGGAGCTGGCCTTTGGCGAGACCTGGCAGGCAGGGGAGGTAACAGCAGCTCAGCTTGGCCTGCCAGGGGCTGCTCTGCACTCTTCTTCTTGGCCAAACTGAGGTGCCTAAAGCTTCTGGGCATTTCTCCCTCTGACACTTCCAAGGAGACTCAATTTTGTAATTTTATATAGTAATATATTCTTTAACAAATTCACTGATGAGCAAGTAAATAATTCAGCTTTGTGTTGTGTTTGTGGAACCACAGCTGCTTGAGAGGGATGTTTCTAAGTCCAGTAAGTCCAAACCAAAAGGTTTTGAATGAATAGCCATGCTTGAACTGAAATTAAAATATTTGCCTGATGAATCTCCCCAAGGAGCACAATCCAGCTGTTTAGATCATGCTCGCTGTGACTGATTGACAGTGCACTATTTTTTTTTTTCAGTTAGGAGAAAGTCCACTAACCACAGGGAAATCCCTGTTCTTAGACATCCCAGAGTAGCAATTTGATGAAGTTAAGAACAATAATGAATAATAAAGAGGTGAGAATATAGAACACCCCCTCATTTTGGATAAGTTACCAGGTGGATGAAAGCAAAGATCTCAAGGCCTTTCAGGACCCATCTGTCTGGCAACACAGTGCTAATAATTTCAGCTATTCATGTGATTTACTTCTCTTAGGAAACAAAGAATCATGCATTGCTGTGTTGGGTTCAGATAGGTGGTATTTTATTGTGTTGGTTTTGTTTGTTGCTTTGTTTATGTTTTTTGGTTTTTAAATTTAATTCTGGTAGGATTTTTCCTCTTATTGTGAGCCCTGAAGACAGTAAAGCACATGATAAGGACCTGTAGAGAAGTGATGTGGAGTTTGGGAGGTCAGAGAATGCAGATAGAGCAGCAGACCCAGTAGGACTTGAAATTTGGGGTCTTGAGTGCCTGACAGGAAGGTCACAAGCATTGTGTTCTCTCTAATTAAAGGATGGGGACATTGGAACCCACTGCCTTTAAACACACCTTGATTCAGTTTTCTAAATACAGTGATTCAGTAAAGCATCTGCTTTAACATTTTTGCAAAGTTTGTACTGACTTAGATTTTCTGATTTTCTAGTGAGGTGTCAGATATGTAAGTAGATTACTTACTCTTCTTGCTGGCCCTAAGCAGCTGCTTCTCAGTCAGTGGGACCAAGTCCTTAGGAGCCACATTCCTCACAAGCCAGAGTTATTTGCCTCACGTGTACATGCAGTACCAAGCTGAACCTGTTTCTTTCTTTCCTGCTTTATCACCTTTCTACATTGAGAATTTTATGCATGTTTTAACACCAGAATTGGTGTCATAGTCTGAATCAGATATTTCAATGTAATTATTACATTTTTAAGCTATTCCATTTATCATATTGTAGGGTCACAGACCAAAATATCATCATTTCCAAAGGCTGTTGCCCTGGAGCATTCATAGCTCACCACATCTAAAACACTGTACCCAGAAAAATGACTCTATTTCCTTTCCATTTCCTCAGGATCTGAGATACAGCCATGATGTGGGATTCTGAGACTGAAACAAACACAAAAGAATATTAGAGGTGCTTAATAAGCCCATCTGAAGTCCATAGAGGGCAGAAATTGGGCAGAAGACTGTTTTTGTTTTGCAACATGTGATGTAGGATGGCATTACCCCTTTGTAAAGCTGTCAGGAAAGGCTGTTCTTGAACGTGCAGCTTGCAGACAGAATCTTGTAATAGCCAAGAAGGGCTGGATCACAGAAGCCCAGAAGGGCTGGGCTCAAAGGGACCTTTCAGTCCAGTTCCAGCCTCCTGCCACAGCTGAAGCACCTTCCACTAGGCCAGGCTGCTCCAAGCCCTGTCCAGCAGGGATGGGGCACCTACCCCTGTGTGGCAATCTGTGCCAGGGCCTGCCCACCCTCCAGGACGGAATTTCTCCTTCCCATCTAATGTAAATGCACCCTCTTTCAGTCCAAGCCATCAGCTCTTGTCCTGTGGCTCCATGCCAGTGAAAAATCCTCCCGTGGCCCCCTCAGGTGCTGGAAGCTCTCCCCTTTTTCTCCAGGCTGAGCAAGCCCAGCTCTCCCAGGCTGACCCTGGGGCAGAGGGGCTCCAGCCCCTCCAGACCCACTCCATGGGGGCAGAGCTGGGTGCAGGGCTCCAGGTGGGATCTCAGGGGAGCAGAGTGGAAGGGGAGAAGGAAAGACTCTTTTAAAAGCTTGGAGTTTCACAAGGGGAATGAGAACTTTCATCATGCGTTTGATTTGAACAATTTTAAGCTGACAGTGATGAAGAATCCAAGGCTTCCATAATAAAATAATGGGAAGGATGAAATAAAAGATTTAATTGCTCCTGTAGCTGCTCAGTTTTATTTGGTTAGTGACATTTTGTGTCCGTGTGTGCCATATTTAACTTGGAACTTAGATTAAACATCCCCACAACACTACATATCCCAGTCATTGTCTCTATCAATAAAATACCAAAGAGTTTTCAGCTGGAAGACATTCCTGGGTTTTTCCATGTTTTTAGTGCAGATACAAATGCACAGATTGCTACTGATTTAAAGCATGTGGAAAAAGCCCAGGGAGATTTATATTTCTTTCATGACTGAATGCTGGTACTTGTTGTTATGTGGAAAAGCAGTCACTTGGTTTAATAGTTGCACAGCTGGTGTTATCTGAAAAATAATCATTATGATAGAAAGCACACATTTTTCATGTTTTTTGTCAGGTCTGTCGGAATATGTTCTGTGCTAAGTCTACACACTTCATCTGACATTCCTTAAATTAATATATTAACATATAATACTTTTAAGAATGTCAGTTATAAAATGTGACTGTAATTGAAACATAACAGAGTATGGCTGTGTGAAACAAAGCAATTTGCAGGACCCATAAAGTGAGAAAGTCACTATGAACCGTGTTTAGAAACAACATAGCATTATTGTCTGGAAAGCAAGTGACAAATTGCAAGAATTAAAATTATGCATAACCAGCTCAGCTTGGTAATATGTACTGATTTGAACATCTTTAAATTACAGTAAATAGGAAAATATTAATGTGAAGTACAAATCATCTTGATTACAAAACCTGGATTTGTCTTTGCTCCTCTGAACCTTGTCAGGGCATTTCAGGGAGTGAGGAGAGGCCGATCAGTGCTGGCTAGAAATGAGCACCCGGGGTCACTTCTGAGGAGCTGGGGACTGGCTCATGTCCAGGATTTCTGCCTTGGCTGACTGGACAGCTGAACTTTTATCTTCTCGCTGCCAGAGGCAGGGGCCAGCCTGGGAAAAAGCAGTTTGTTTACCCTGTGATATGTTAATGGCCAGCCCAGTAACACACAATTCTGTCCCGTGTGGGCTGCCAGCAAGGGAGTGATGAGGAGGGGCTGAGTGTGGATCCAAAATGATCTGCAGCGACCCGAGCTACAGGCAGCTCCTCCTCCCCTTGTGTCAAAACTGCAGAGGTTCATGCTCCCAAATCAGGGGATTTTGTGAGCTCCAGAAGGAAAAGTTTCTGTTTCGGAATTTGAATTATTGCCTCTTAAACTCATGAACTGGAATGTGAGTGGCCCCGTGCTGAGCTGAAACTCCTCACTCTTACAGATGTGCTGTGCCAGGAAAGGAAGCTGCTGAGCTGAGTTCCATGTGCTGGCTCTGGTGCCTTCTCTTTGGATATTCCCCATGTGCACCTCCTCCAGGAATCTGGAGATCTTGTGGAGGAAGAGGTTCTGTGATGGAAGAAGTAGCACACTAATTCTGTGCTCAGCAAGACCTGTAGAATTTACCTGAAGCATAAACCTTAATGTGTAAATGATATTGAATGTAATCTGTTGCTATCAGAAAATCCAAAGATTTGACTTAGGAAAACTCATAATATTTATATTGCTTGCTTTTACATTGCCATGACATTTTAAAACTCTTCACAGTATTTAAAAGATTAACCCCACACTAAAGAGGTTTCTCTTTTTTGCCATGAATATTTCATACCACAGAAGAGTGCAGTAAGCTCAATCCAAACAGAAAAAATCAGGATTTACATGGACGTGCTCCAGCATTTGTTATTGTTCTAGTTAGCTTCTTCAGGAAAAATCCTATAGAAAATTCACCTTTCCTGACATCAGTAGAACTTTCCAGCACTCGTAGCCAGGGTTCATTCGATGAAGCAGCAAGGACTGCTCACTTTTAGTTTTTGTGCAGGTAGGAAATACAAGGATAATAGCAGAAAATATAACCTGCAAGTCACAAGAGTGCCAGTGATCCTCTGTTCCCCACAGTAAATCTTGAATATGTCCGTAATACTGAAGACAAATGCACTTGGTCAAATGTTGCATTCAAGAAGTCCAGTTCACAGAGATGGCTCTTTAATTTCAGTGATTGAGTGTTTCTTTGTAAAGATAATGAGTGTTCTGCACTACTGAAAAAATGAGGTTCAGTTGCCATGGTGGCTCTGAGATGGGTAGTAAAAGGCTGTTTGTTTGCAAATGCAACTGTCTCCTCTCCCTCTGCCCTTGGCAATTTCCAAAGTGAGCCTGGCTCTTGAGCTAATTGCTGATTTTGCATTAGTGGGGCTTTTTTTCACCCTGTCTAGTTCACCCTCAGAAACACAATGGACACGAAAGGAAATGGTTTGAAAGAGAAGGAAAGTCCATCAGAATGAATTCTGATCTGTTTAAGCAGCCCTTATTAGCAGTGTTCACCTCTATTGTGCTGTTTTCATTAATTAATTTGCCTTTTCATGGCATTTTGCAGTGCCCTTCATACTCATTTTCACAAGAGTCTTAATTGAAGGCATCAAGTCATGATGAACCTGTGCAAGTGCTCTGGCAGAAGGAGCTGCTTGGTGCAACAATGGGAATGCTGTGGTTGTGTTTGTCACTATTGTCACCTCTGCCTGCTGGGGAGGGGGAAGAACTGCTGCCACCTAAATGGGCTGCACTGTGCCAGGCCCTCTTGTAGCACGGGACTGTTGCTCTGAACTCCAAAAACGAGCCTGAGGGAGCTGATCCCCAGCAAAATGTGTGTTAAAAATGTTGAGTTACAGTAGGGACACCAAGGTAACAGGCCTCGTGTTTAAATAAATGGATAGTTCTGAACAGCTGTCTCATTCCTGTATTAATTTTAGTGCTCATGTTTTAAAGCATTCTTCTTTCTTGTGTTTTTGCAACACAGCAACATCCTACTATGTGTGGGTCAATCCAAAATATTGCAATTAGTCAAGAGAAGTTCAGCTTGTTTCTGAAAAAACACTTGTAAATCTAATGTGCTGTTTTTTCTTTGCAAGTATAAATTTCCTAAGTACCATTCTGGCGACACAATGCATGCTCATTCTTAGTTTTTCATAAAATCTCTAGCAGTCATATTTTCTTCCTTTATTTTCAGGGCATGGGAATTTATATACATGGAATATAAGGACTCAGGGTTATTGTTTCAGATCATAAACAATAGGCATCAGGAAAAACCCAGGGTAGAAAAAGGCTTTGTCATTTTATAGTGAGGTGATTGCTACTGCTGTGTCTTCTGGCTGTGGTTTCACATACAGAATTCTTCTAGAGTTTTCCAGGAGCATTAAGGATGAGCCCATGCCTGCCCCTTCCCAGCTGTTCCCAGATGTGTTCAGCCAGCCAGGATCCAGCTGGCAAGCTGCCCTTGCTTTTCCTGCAGGAATGGTGAGTACCCTGGCAGGAGTGAGGATGTCCCTGTCCCTGCAGGTTCCCTCTCCCCCATCCCATGCAGGACCCTTGATCCTGACACGGGCTTTGCACTAAAGCCTTCAATGCTTTTGAAGTGAAACTCTTCTCTCCCTCTGCGTTTGGGGCCTTGCACACACTAAAAAAAGAACAGAATTTTGCCCTTTTATGTTTATATGATGGATTTTGTCTTTATGGATCCCAAATCACTTCACAAAATTTGCAGGCTGCAAAGAGACCTTGAGAGTTTATCCTGTTTATCCCTCTGCCAAAAGGAGCTCAAATTATACCTGATTGAATCTTGGCCAACTTAAACTTTTGCAACATTTCTAGGGTTCCTATCACTGGACAATTAGAGCTCTTTTCAAATCTGAGTGCTTTTTTGTTTGAGTGCTTTTAATTTCTGCTGCATTTTGGTGAAGATATTTTTTATAAGAATTATCTTTCTACTCCTCCCTGTACTGGTTTAGGAATTGAAGCTCCAAGTTAGCATCAAAGAGAGTTACATGCTCAGATTTAGTCTTATAAATCTGATGTAAGTCAATCCAAAGTTTATATACTTGGCTGGACAAGACTTAATGTCCAATATTATAATTTTTTTCAATGCTTGTAAAAAGTTTTAGTTGTGTGTGATTAACTGCATATTATTTTCAGAGCTCTCTGGTGTGGTCACTATGTATATAACATTATTATCTATTATTATATAAGGTCACTGAATCTGTTCAAACTGATCTGTCCTGAGTATTGTAAAAAGGTTTCAGAATGCTTTGGGGTTATGTATTCCTTGTTTCACACGCAGTGGTTTATTTATTTTTCATAAAATATGGGGGATTGAAAACACAGATTGATTTCCAGGCCTATTTAGTTATGGATATTGATCAGGTTCAAAGTTTTTGAAGAAAAATGTCAAGAAGTTTTGGATAAAGAACCTTATATAATAACAGCCATGGCCATGGGAGCCTCATTTCTCTTTATTGTGCTGCTGTATTAGTGCTGAAAACAGTGCAGGGATCTTGTAAACCCCCATTATTGAAATACAGCTTCTGCTTTGCTTTATCTTGCTAAATACTATGATTTATGCTTTCATATTTTGGAATATAGTCACAATATTTTCAACTTAAAACACTTTTACATTAATAGAATATATTTTTTCCACCTGCTATGTGGAAATATATTTTATATATTCCTGAATTCTTTGATAAATATGCATTGTGAGAGAAATTTGGTTTGGAAGTGACGTGATAGGAATAACTTGCCTGTTTGCAAACACCAAAGATGAAACCTGTGAGGGATGTGTGTGTGCAAGGGCCTGGTGGGTGCTAAACACAGCTCTGTGATGTGAAACAGCCTGGGGCAGGTGGGGCTGTCAGGCAGCCCTGGCAGGGAGGCAGAGCTGGTGCTTGGCCCTGGAGCACACCCGGGGCCAGAGCAGCTCCTTGGGCACCTGGGCTGGGCACCCCCGAGCTGAATAACTGGGTACCCCAGAGCTGAATAACTGGGTACCCCAGAGCTGCAGTGAATAACTGGGTACCCCAGAGCTGCAGTGAATAACTGGGTACCCCAGAGCTGCAGTGAATAACTGGGTACCCCAGAGCTGCAGTGAATAACTGGGTACCCCAGAGCTGCAGTGAATAACTGGGTACCCCAGAGCTGCAGTGAATAACTGGGTACCCCAGAGCTGCAGTGAATAACTGGGTACCCCAGAGCTGCAGTGAATAACTGGGTACCCCAGAGCTGCAGTGAATAACTGGGTACCCCAGAGCTGCAGTGAATAACTGGGTACCCCAGAGCTGCAGTGAATAACTGGGTACCCCAGAGCTGCAGTGAATAACTGGGTACCCCAGAGCTGCAGTGAATAACTGGGTACCCCAGAGCTGCAGTGAATAACTGGGTACCCCAGAGCTGCAGTGAATAACTGGGTACCCCAGAGCTGCAGTGAATAACTGGGTACCCCAGAGCTGCAGTGAATAACTGGGTACCCCAGAGCTGCAGTGAATAACTGGGTACCCCAGAGCTGCAGTGAATAACTGGGTACCCCAGAGCTGCAGTGAATAACTGGGTACCCCAGAGCTGCAGTGAATAACTGGGTACCCCAGAGCTGCAGTGAATAACTGGGTACCCCAGAGCTGCAGTGAATAACTGGGTACCCCAGAGCTGCAGTGAATAACTGGGTACCCCAGAGCTGCAGTGAATAACTGGGTACCCCAGAGCTGCAGTGAATAACTGGGTACCCCTTGCACCAGGGTGTGCCTGGCTGTGCGTGTGCTGGAATTCCCCAGGAAGCCAAAACTCTCAGTGAGGGAAGCGCTGTTGCAAGGCAGGGCAGAGATTGGGATTGGGTAGGGACCAGAACCAGCTGGAAAGGCAAAGTTGGAAACTGCTTTGTTTGATTTTTTTTTTCCTTTACAGTAAGGTTTTTATTTTGTAGCAGAACAGCACTTGATTTATATCACTGGGGGTTTTTGTCCTCCTGGGAGCATGACATCACTGATACATTGGCTGACTCCTTTGCCGAGGATAAAAAAAGATCCAGTCTCAGATGTACACCTGTGTGTGTGCAGCTGAATGAGTGAGGAGTTCATTCTGCATCTTACAGCAACCCAAGAAATGAATTGTCATGTGATCAGCCTTACTCTAAAACATGAGCTGAAAAAAAAAAAGTTTTAGCAGTTTGTAGCAGTGAGGAGATTCTGAGCTAGATTAACTTTGGGACTGGATGAGTGTGGAATGCTGTGGTTGAAGGATGGTGTAGAGAAAGCGAGCAACCCTTTTGTGGAAGGTTTTATTGAGCCAGTCAAGCTTAGTGTTGGATTATCACAACACTTTTCTGGTGTCTAACAGTGGGATTTTTTTTTCCTTTTCCTCTCTCTCTCTCTTTTTTTTTTTCTTTTTTGCATAGGAGCATAATTAGATATGAAAACAGTACAACAAAAGAATTGTGTCCTAAGGTGCCAGGATTGTGTTGGGTTTTCATTTCACACTTGTAGTTTATTGTAGCTGCCTTGGTTATATGCCAAGTTATCTGAACTGTTGCAAAAGCAAATGTTTTGGGCTGTTCTGAGCATTTCGAGTTGTTTGAAGAGCAGTTTCCTTTTTGTGTACTTAAAATTTGTGCATGAAACCCTGACCTGGGTTTTGAATGAAAAATTTCTGGTATTCTGGAGTGCTCTGCCATGCTCCCAGTTCCTGTGCTCAGGGTACCCCTTTCTTCTCAGTGCATTTGTCTTGAAGAGCTTAAACCCAAATGGCAGTGCCCGATTTCAGCACCCAGTTTTGGAAATCTGAGTCTACAATAAAAAGCAGTCATAACATAAAGACCACCAGCAGAGTTTTGAGAGTGTCTTAAATTACCATCATGGCAGTTATGATTAATATATTTGTCTCTTTAGGGCTTTTGTGGCACTGATAATATTTGCTGTTCTCACTGAGTCTCGATTAAATGAGTGCCTGAGACTGACGGGCAGTTTGTCTGTAATGACAAGAGCTTTACTGTAGCAGAAAAGGATGAGCTGCCCCAGGGAGACATCACCACCCACTTGAGCGAGATCCATGAAGGGTTTATGACCCGTTTGAATCCTGATTGAGCATCACTGTCTTGACCCTGGGGGAGCCAATTGTCTGGAATACTTGCTCTGTCAGTCTGAGCGATGTGCTCAGAATCCCTCTGAAACCTGTGTGGCTTGATTGTGTGTAATTCACACGGTGAATTATCAAAATGGTGTGAAGATAGGGAAATATTTTGTCACTGGGTATCTGGGTGCCATGTTTAGAGCGCACACTGTTTTACTTGCCAAATAAAATGCACTGTGAGCTTAACCCTTTTAGGAGGAGATTACTACAGGTCTGACATTTAATGTAAGAAGGGTTTCCTTTGAGGCAAACGTGTCTGATAGGTGATTACTGAATGAAATTAAGCTCCTGGAGGCAGCAGGTCTGTGCCTGGAGCTCTGGAGAAGCCTGGAGCCAAACCCAGCTGTGGTCAGTGCCCCTCCATGGGAGCCAGGTGGGCGCAGGCTGGTGGGGAAGGCAGCACAGACGTGGCTTTTGTGCTCTTCTGGTCACAATCCTGGAATCCTGTCTGTGCAGTGGGGAGTGCTGGGAAGGGACAGTTCAGGGGGCTTTGCAGGTCTTTTGTTCTTGTCATTGGCCTTTTGAATCTCGAATGCTCTTGTACCAAAGTCAGGACAGCCAAGCTGTGACCCCTGTGCATCAGGAGAGGGGTGCTCCTAGTGATAAATAAACTGTGCTTCATCTGCTGGGCAGCCTTTAGACCCTGTGTATGTGTAGTAGGGAAGAACGGCAGTGTACTGTTGCTGCAAAATTTTTTGAAGAAAAAAAGCCTCACAAAAATTAGAAACGAAAACCCAGACAAGAAGATCACAAAAAGAACCCTTCCTCCATTTTACCCTCATCTGGCAAAAGCAGAAAACAACGCCCAGCACCAGAAATGGAAAAAAAATTCCTCCTTTGTTTTATAGTTAAGTGTTTCACAGCCAGCTAATCTTTATTATTATGGCTATTGAAGCAATTAAACAGATTAAACAGAATTAACTGTTGTTTTTCTACTAACATAAAGATGGCCTCTTAATCCCAAATGCCCTTTTTTCTAAGTAAATTGTACTTTCATCCCTAATTCCAGAAAGATTGAGGTGGGAAATGCATTTTTATCTACGCAGGTACTGTTGCTGTTAGCAGCATTTTTTAAAATGGCCAACTAGCATATGTAACTAAAACCATGTTAAAAAACTCATTAAATCTTAAAAATGGTTAGATAAATTAAAGGAAGTAGTAGCAGACTCCTGTATAACTCAGTACCAGAGAACATCAATATTGTTCATTGAACAGTCTATTCTTCTAATTTTAAAAGAACAACTATTTGTCATGGTTCCTGTCCTTGGGCTGGCAGTTATCTAATTAAATGCATATGAAATTCAAAAGCCTTTACTGAGGGACCATAATTTTCCTTGGTTGTTTTTAAAGTCACCAAGAGGAAAGAAGAATTACATTGAGCAGATAATGGATACATTTCCCCATTGTGTGTTAAGGTCCTGGATTGACTAATCATCCCATGGTTATTAATCAATGTGTTATCTTGCAGTTTGAAATTCGAGGTTCCCATTATTGCTGACTCTGGGCTGGGAGCTGCAGTCCCTGATTCCCAGGCACTCCTCTGTGCTCCCTGCAAAATGCCACAGAGCTGAAGAGGTCGGATCAGCTCTTTGGAGAGCATGGCCAGGGCACGATGCTGGCGTGGCTCTTCACAGGGGGCTTTTCAGTCCTGGCTTTCCAGAGGGGCTCTGAGCTGCTTTCCTCGAGCCTGGTCAGCACCCAAAGCTGCTGTGCTGCCTCATATTTGGTGGCATTGGAAGACAGAGACGCTGCTCAAGATTTCTGCTTAAAGGAGGTGATTCCTCAGCCGTGCCAGAACAATTCCAAGGGGTGGATTGTTCCAGGTGCCCAGTCAGGGCAGAAAATAGCATTTTAAAGTTGTGATTTCTGTACTAAATGCGGTGCAATGTGCAAAGGGAGTTTGCAGACACGAACTAGCCCTGACTGCACCTTGTGAAGGTAAATTAGAAGGCACAGCAGCATGTAAATATATTTCTATATTTCAGCAAAATTAGGCATATATTCTGGTGTTTCTGAAGACCTGTTTTTGACCACTGATTTTATATAAAGATGAAAAGACATTAAAGCAGCAGCTATGAGGATGGATTCATGGGAATCACCCTTATAGTGGTTTCTTATTTCCTTACTTCAGTCCTAGGGTCAGAAATCCTCAGGCTTAGTGCACTTGAGGACCTTCTCTCCTATGGCTCATACTGAAGGTATATTATTTAGAGAGAAAAATAGTCCCTGATTCTGTAATTGAAGCTTATAAGGGCATGGTACAGACATAGAAATCTGACTATTCATGTGCAGCTGTGGAATTGGGATATTAGAACTAGATATTAGAATTGGAACAATCAAGTTAAACAAGTCTTGATCGGTGCCAGAATTATAGAGAACAATCCAGAGGGTGATGTGGGTTTCTTAACAGATCTGTGATATTATGTAGTTTGAATTCAGCATTAAAAAATACACTGTAAAATGTTTCTCATCAGCTTCAAAGACAGTGTGCTGTTTAAGGAGCAGAATGCTGCTTCTAACCCAAATTATCATTTAGTGAACTGCCAATAATGATCTCTGCTCAGGAATTTCCAGTATTGAACTCTTTTGATGGCAGAATAATGATGCTGTGAACAGACTCCTATTTCTGGTTTTGTCTACATCAGTGTCATGTTCAAAAGCAGTTAAATAATTCTAATTTTTGGGCTTGTTGGTGTGTGAATACACACTTCTGTTCCTTTTTTACATACTGGAAAAAGGCATTAAAGAGTCATTTCATGAATAGTGCATGTGGTTTAAAGCTAAATATTTTAGAGGTCTAGCATTCAACAGAGGTGAATAATGCCAGACTTCACATTTAAAAAGTAAGGTATCCATTGTGTTGGAGGAAGTCCGAGGAAGAGCAAGTCATTATGCACAATCAAATGAAACAGCCTTTCTGTGCTGTGTTGGGATTCGTATAATTTACTTTAGCAGATAAGCTAAGACATAACAGAGATTAATCAGTTATTTTCTGTAATTAAATCACAAAAGTGCTTCATCAGCTTCCTGATTTCAGTGCTCTTTCACTTGCTTATACTCTGGCTGTGCTTGAGCCAACACAAACATGGAAAAAAAATGAACTCTTTGAAAGAAATTATATCCCAACATGTCAGAGCTAAAACCCCCACAGTATTAAAATTATACCCTGCTGAAACTTATAATGTCCTGGAGAGATTTCATTATGCTATGTACACTGAAGTTTGTGCTGAACTCCAAAACACAGTTCACACATCTGATAAAATATTAAAGAAGGACAAATGTAGGGCTTGCCAAGCTGAGGTGCTGCACACTTGTCCGTGCATATTTGGCCTTTCATGACTTCTCGTGCATCTTTATTTATTGCTTCTGAAGGAAGTGTATTGTCAGGAAAATGACATTGCACTTGGAAAAATCCTATCAGGCAAAGTCAACCCCTAAAATAAGTGTAATCATAAATATGCAGGAATGTCATTCTTTACATTAGCCCAAAGGTTTCGTATAGCTTAAGGATATGTGCAGTAAGCTAACTATAAAAATAGAAGCTTGACAGTGGGGATGAATGTGTGTGTCAAAATAATATTACTCTTTCTGGGAGGATGGCAGAAAAAATGACACTACATCCACCAGCATGATTTTTATAGATCTGCCTCTTTGCCAGATGTCACCTTTTATAAACTACTTTATAAAAACATGACAGCGTAGTGAAGTAGTGTGTTTATAGCTTGATAAACTTTTGTAATAAAGTTGGGATTGGCTGAAAATTAAAGCCTTAGAGCCTACTCATTAAGCATTTGGGAAGCTTGCTCAGACTTAAAAAGGAAAATATTAAAGAAATATGCAGAATGAGTCACAGGCAGTAAGTGGTCTTTTTCAGGAGAGAATGGCTTATGGTTGTGTTTACCAGTATGCCATGCAATAACCTTTCCAGATATATTACTGGGATTTTAGAGAATAAAGTTTGCATTACTTTAAATGTAAACACACAGAGACAAAATATACAGCATGTATTAAATTATATGTTTCCGAAGAGTGCTGTGAGGACATACAGGATTATGTCATAAATATCACCCCAGCACACAATTGTTTTATTACATAATAAAGGTCTGTATATTACCCTCTGCTGCACCATGTGACACATAATTCAGATTTTTCATGACATGTCTAATTTATACACGTTTCTGGCTCTGGAAATCATACAGGAATAATACCTTATACTTAAATTGTTTCTAGCCTGAAAGGCTTCAACACTGGAGTTTCTATCCCAGCAAACATTGCTCTGTGGAGGCTGGGGTCACCTCTCTGTGTGCTTCACTAACTGCATGCAGGGAGAAAATCCCCTCTGGTCTGCAGGAAGGTGTGACAGACACCTGGGAAGCAGAGAGGCAAAGACCTCCTGTACACCCTATTGCCTCTTGGAGAATTCCTGTCGTACCTCCCTCCTGGCTTCTTCACCCAGAGAAACTTTTGAAACGATTCTAGCAGACTTTATTCCATCCATGTCAGTGGCTGGTGAGGCGAGGCCGTGGGCAGTGCAGGGTCCTGGGCATCAGCTGCCATCACAGGGAGGCTCTCCTGGGCAAACTGAGGTGAAATCCTCAGTGTGCACATGGATTGCTCATAACTGGAAGTGCTGATCTGCTGAGAAGTGGGAATGCCACCTCTTGGAGAAACCCACCTTTATTTGCTCGGCCACATCTTTTTGACAGACACACCTTCAAGTCCAAATCCTCCTCTAGCACGCAGGAACTGCTGTGCAGGGTGAGCCAGAAGCAAGCTGCTTTTTTACAAATCATTTCTATAGCTGAGAGTTTTGTAGAAATGTGAAACATATTCAAGCCAATGTTGAAAATATTACTATTCTTTTGGCTGTGTTTGAAGTTCTTAACCTTTCCCACTTCTACCCCCCTAGAGATGCACTTTCTTGTATAACTTCAAACTAAACACAGTCTTTCTCTTGGGCTATGTAGGTTTGCATTTTGTGGGGAAAAACACACACAAACACAATTTAGAATCGCAGGAAAATAGGCTTGGAGGTGTCCCAAGAGGCTGCAAGTACACTCTGCCATCCCAGGGCAGTACCAGCCTGTGTTGGTTTATGCTGATGCTCTGCCTCTCAGATGTTTGTTTAACCCTTTTCCCCCCAGATCTTTGGTGACAGACACTCCATTCCAGTATTGTGCTGTTCATTTGGGGATGTGTTCAGGGGAAGGTTTTTTCCCCAGGTGTCAGACCCAGCCCTGTCAAATTTCCAGAAGCAAAGAGTTTGGGGCTTTTTTGGGTTTTCTCAATGGGTTGTTGTTTTGTTTTCTTCTTTTGGTTGTGGTGGAGTTTTTGGGGTTTTTTGGTGAGAATGGTAGGGGCAGGTGTTTGGGATTTTTAATAAGACTAGTTAAAGAAAGAGAAAACTGTCCTATCAAATTTTACAAAGCCTATTTTGTAGTCCTCATGTACCCCAAGAAAATGGTGCAGTGAAAGCACGAATTTGCAGAACAACTTGAAATTGAGCTTAACTGCAGTATTTAGTATGGAAATCAGTCTAAAAGAACCTTTTGTTCTATAATACTTTGTGTGGATGGGGCCGCTCACAGTTTCAGAATCTGAGGGTCTTGGTACATGCCTCCTTTTGACTTTCAGATCTTTGCCTGTGCATGTGGTTGTTTTCTTTTACAAGGAAAATTAAGTTAAAAGATCAAAGCCCCAATTTTCATTATTTTTGTTTTCCTGCCCGCCCCCAGTGATGATGATTGATGTATGTATTTTAACAGCTTCAGCTGAAGGGTGCACTTAACTGCATCTGCATCATGATGGGCCAAGGTAAATCCCCTGTTTCTGATAGGTACAGTCTACCTTTGTTGGGGTTTTCTTGTGGGCAGAGGAAATCTACTTAAAATTCCATTAGTTCCTAAGGGCTGGTTCCTGAGACCTGTCCAGAACTGTGAACCATGAACACACCAGAGCTATTGACCACAGCTGGCAGAGGAGGAAGTGTAATTCCTCTGTGTTCCATGGTTTAAAATAAATACTTTGTGGGTTCCATTTCTGCAGTGTCTGGCTACCTGGGAAGTGTTGTTGATCTTGTCCACATGATATGAAGACAATAATTGTTTTCCATGAGGTGATAATTATTTTCTGTTAATGTTATTGAAGTTGATGAAGAAATATTTTACTTGTGGAACTCTGATTTTCCAAATAACTAACTATTTCTCTGGAAATACAATATTTTAAGTTTGTGTGGTAGAAATATCAAGCTAGTCCAATTTTTTGATGGGCTCCAAAAGAGAGCAGCAGGGTTCACCTCGTGGAGTTGAAATTTCAGGAATGGCAGTTACTGATATTAATTTTTATATAAACCTAAAGGAAATATAGACAGAGGGAAACTTTGTGAGTGATTAAAAGAATTCCAGCAATAGGAACTAGGCAACCAGCTGGTTTGAACTTTCAGGAAGAAATTTAAGTTCAGCTATTAAGGGACTTCTGGTCTGCAATTCAAGGACCTGTTCATATAAAAGCCCTGGAATTTTATTGCAAACAGATTTGAAAGAGAGAGTTAAACCACCTCAACTTCAGCCTCAGACAGAATGGATCTTCATCATTATGAGCCTGTGCCATTAGTGCTGGGGTGGGTGATAAATAACCCGGCTGATGTCTCCATCCAGCCATCCTCCTTTGTAGCTGTGCTATTGCAACACTTGAAGCTTCCACTGCTTTCTGGTGAGCTGGGAGCCCGTGGATAATCACGTAAGTGGAGGTCATATTAATTATATTGACAGCAAAATGAAGTATCTTAATTTCCCACTATTGATCAGAAGATTCTCTGGGAGGCTGCAGGCTTGGGTAGCTGCTGGACCTGCTCTTCATGCCAGGGTCTGCAGAGTGTCTCATGCACAGCCTTTTGCTGTCCTCCATAAAGGTCCAATTTCTCATTTGACAGATGTTTTGTGCACTGGCCAACACTGGGATATGACTTTGAGCATTTAAGGGGTCAGTCTGTAAGGCACAAAATAAAAAGTAACCCATTTGTATCACCCTAGGATGTCCCCTAAAATCTCATGAGAAGTCAGTGCAGCTGAACGTGTGTGAAACGCTGCAGATGGAGCTCTGGAAAACATCCTGGCCATGTGAGCAGCAGAATTTCTTTCCTGGAGGTGGGAGGTTTTGTAACATCCCATTGTTAGCAAAGTTCCTGGTTTATTTGCAATTAATCATGTGCTGCTGTTTGACAGTACATAATAGAACTAGAAGCAATCACTTACAACAGGAAGCAACTGTCAATTAATGCACAAATCCACTAATGAATCAAGTTTACCAAAGGTGAAGTGAGGGGAAAAATGAAACACTGAGCTGCTGTGTGCAGAAAATTCATCCTTTAGCATTTCAGATCTGTTTTGGTTGTTTTCAAACAGTGGTTCCCCATTTTCCTTGCAGTGTTCATGTTGGTTTGCTGAACTTGCACAGGTTTAAACTTCCAACATGATTAAATCTCACCTCTATAGCCCAGAAAACCTGTGTATTTATTTTAGTGGAAACATGAAGCCAGTGCTCAGTTTGATTCAGCAATGTTTTCATTATTATTAGAGTAGTCATTGTTTTCATAAGGGTGAGTCACATAATGAATGTGGTGTTGTACCAGACATTACCTGTGGTAGGTATTCCTAATATTTGACAGCCAGACAGATTTATTGGTTTGGGGGCTTTTTCTCAGATCTGGCATATCACTGGTACTTGCACACAGAGTCCAAAATGTGCTGGGGTATTTCTGTTTGCAATTCTGTGTACTCTGCCACAGGTAGGTGAAAACAAAAGCCTGAGACATTTCCATTTAAGAAACAGGCTCCTGGCAATTTGGTATTCTGCCTCAGGGTTTCAGCAACCCATATTTCAGATTTCATTACAATGTTTTCTGTGATGTTTTTCTACATTATTTTTGTTTCCTGTTTAAAAAAGAAAAGTAAGAAAGAATGCAGTGATTTTGTGAGCCTTAAGATGTCTGCAGTGAGAGTTGGAAAATCTCAGCAGTCTCCCCTGGAATCCAGGCATGGATACCCATCTTTTGGAGAGAAACCCTGCTGGACTGGCATCAGATGCACTGGGAAAGGGGTGCAAAGAGTGGATCCATGGAAGCTGTCAGCCTGTGTCCCTCGTGGGCTGGCTGTCCAGCCATGCAGCTCTTTCCATCCCTGAAGGAGCAAGGTGTGAAGTGCCACACACACGGATTCATCTCAAACATGCAATTTGTGGCTTTGAAAGCTGTTGTGAATTTACCCCAGCTTTTTGCATTTAGGTGATTTGTATCTGCAAGCAGGGAACAATGTGTCTTTCCTGGGCAAATCATTGTGGTATTTGAAGTGTGCTGGAAGCAGTCTGGCATAAAGGAATGCTGCAGGGGTTCCACGAAAGGTGTTTGCCACCTGTGGGCCTTGTGGTCAGCAGTGAAACCCTGGGCATGGTGTAATGATGGTTCTGGGTTTATTTCACTGATTTGAATTCACACAGGCACCCATAGGTCTTTTTTTACTCTCTTGGTACAAAATAAATTTCAATGCCATGTAATTAGGTTAGAGGTAAAACGTACACAGCCTTTTAAATTGGCTTGTAATGGTATTTCAGGAATTTCCTTGGGAAGATGACATGTGGTTTGATAATGTCAGTAAACTAGCAGGTTTTTTTCAGATTGCCACTGTGTGTCGTGTACATTAAAATATTTGGAATTCACTTCTGATTTATGTAAAAAATCAGGTAAGGTTTGGCTCAAAATTGTATATTTTTGAGTAGTATCTTTTAAATATTATGCTTTGTACCTGCTTTAAAAGTAGCACAGGCAGCAAAAAACTATTATAGAATTTTCTTTAATTATCTATGCTGAACAAGTCAGCAATACAGCATAAATAGGAAATCATACTACTTTTATACTTAAAAATATATATAAGTAGCCTTGTAAGTCGTTCTACTGCTTAAGGCATTTGGCAGTTTATTTCTTATTTCCTGAATATTTCAAGATGTAAGCTTTTTAATGTTCAAAAGGAGCAGGGCCATAAAGCAAATTGTTTTGAAACTCCAAGATGAATGGACGATTGCAGGCGTCGTTCCTCTGAAGCACCAGCTGGGAGACTCCATTAAGTTGTGGCAGCAGCACACGGACCCACACGGAGATTTCTGCAGCCTGAAATATTGTTATTGGCAGGTTTCTGAATAATTCCACAAAGGCACTTCAGGCCAGGAATCTTGTTAGTGGAACCCAGTCTCACTTCAGTCTTTATATCTCCAGCATGTAAAACTCAGCTGTATCCTCCTAAGACTCTGAGTATTATTTTTTTATTCAATTCACTGGCTGTGATTGACAAAGACCTCTTCATGAATATGTTAAGAAAGAACTGTTTCCTGGATATTATGTCCTTTCATATCTGTCATAACTAAAATATTCATGATGCTGTTTTTAACAGGCCTTCTATTGTAAAAGAAATATCACGGAAACATGTTCTAGTTTCTATAAAGTCCAGGGAAAAATGAATGCCTTTGGGGCCGATAGGTAAGGGGCTTTTTTAACAATTTAGAAATACAATGTGACAGCTAGCAGAATATATATCAGTGAGCAGAAAGCTCTTAAATATCACAGTCACAGGCCTAGAACTGATAAACTGGTAGGGGCTGTATATGTATTTTTGTATTTTCTGTACTTACATAATAATTCCTTGTACATATCTCCGCTTAAAGATGCAATTATGAAGTCAGGCTTTCTTTACAATTTTTATTTCTGGTTGCTGAGAGCCTTTTTTTCTGCAAAATCCTGCCAAAACTTCAGCATGCACAGCCATATGTCTGTTTTCCAGGAACATTGGGCTGGTGAGTGCCAGCTGCCCTTTGAGGGCTCAGTGCTGGCACCTCCACCAGAGGGATTCTGTGTCAGAGGCAGCAGAACTGAGAGCCATGGAGAGCAGCCACCTCTTCCATGCACAAACAGGCTGAATTAGTTGTGGGACAGATTTTCTAAGCAAAAATATGATATTGTCAAAACAAATTTTCTGTTTAATAGAAAATATTTATTTGTTCAAAAGGCTTCTATCAATGATAAATAGAAGAGAACATTTTAGTGAAAATGTCCCTGCCCATAGCAGGGGGTTTGCAGCTAGATGACTTAAGGTCCCTTCCAACCCAAACCATTCCATGTTTCACTGATTTGATGATTTTGATCTAACTTTATTTTGACTTGCAAATGTAATCCAATGTCAAGTTTTGATTAAAAGATAAATAAGATCCATTTTTGTAGTCAGAATTGCAGTTTTGACTTACAGTATCATGTGACTTTGATCTAAATCAAAGGTAAGCACATTTACCTTTTAGATGAGTTAAATATTTCCCATGAACAAATCCTTCTTATTTGTTTTCCCTCAGAAACATTAAAGCTTCTTCTAGGGAAAGTAAGTGTTTTTCTGGCTGATTCTAGTGATTTCTATTATGTGTTACTGAACAGTTCAGCTCTGTTACATAACTTCAGTGATGTTGATCCTTGGCCCTTGCAGCATATTTCCAAATTAGCAATGGAGACACTTAGAAATGGGTTTCACCCTTAAATGCAGATCAGGGGACTTCTTCCACCACTCTACCTGAGGCTGGAACTGTTAGAATTCAGCTCATTATTTCCTGGGAAAAGATTGGTCTAAATGTTACATATATGCAAGTAACTCTTGGATAAAAAACCCTGCTGGATGCCACCAGTTTATTCAAAACACATTGTTATTCTTCTGTAGAAAAAAAGAGGCCTAAGGTTCGCAGAAGGCCCAGAACGGTGTTATTGGAGAACCACTGCCTTTGCTCGGGGGCTGCTCGCAGCATCCTTCGGGCTGCGTGTGCCGGGAGCGTGTGCGGGCAGCCGGAGCCGGGCCGTGCCTGCTGGGAGCGCCTTGTCCCCGCCGTTCCGTGCTGCTTCCTTCCCTCAGTGGAACAGCAGCAAAGCTGCCAGGAGCGCTGTGCCTCCCCTGGCTCTCCGTGCAGCGCGATCGCCTGTCCCCGCCCGGAGCTGCCTCTGCCGAGCATCCCGCGGTCCTTGCGGAGCCCCAGCCGCATCAGCCGGGCTGCAGCTGCCAGGCTCGTGTCCTGCCGGCTTCTTGGCATCAGGCAGTCCCCCGGGTGAGCGAGTCCCGGTGGAAAAGCAGGAGAGCAGCCCTGCTTAGGAGCGAGCCCAGCCTCGCGTGGGTCAGCGCGGCCGTGCCCCCGGGCGGTGAGCGCAGCTGGGCATTTTCTCTGCCAGAACCAAAAAGATGTCCTTTGCAAGGATATTTCTTCCCTGCCTTTTTCTTTCTCTTCGGATGATTTCTCAGGGCTTTTGTTTTTGTAGGAAAGTTGGACGGCAGTGAGAGAAGTTCCAGCTCCCTTTGCAGGTGCAGTGATCCCGGGGCGATGGGAACTGCAGGAAGTCAAAGGCTCTGGGCTTTGCTCTGTGTCCAAAGAGGTCTCAGCTGGCACTATGCTTACACCTGCCCATAAAATAAATACAACACAAGTTGTGGAGGCTTCACTTTGCTTCATGCATGTGATCCAGGCAGCTCAAGGAAAATTAGAGGTGCTCATTTTTGTTGTGTTCCCGGTGTGGATGAATTTCCCACCTTTATGCTCAGTGGGATCTGTACTGGCATAAACTGCATGAGATTGACCCTGGGCATGCACTTCACTGTTCATGTCTTAAGGGTGCTCATATTAGAGATATTAATATTTTATTTGTAATAGCTAATGGAGTCCTAAAGACTTTATGGACATTTTACCCCTTTATGTCACTGGTTCTGTATCATCAGTCACTGGTGATTCATTGAGATCTCAGCACAGGTTCACAAGATTCTTCCACAGGCGCCATTGAACTAAATATTAAATTACCTTTTCCTTGCTCTTTGTAACCTCTGTCTGTAACTCTCATGGCTAAAGGGAAAGAGGGAAAATGGAGCTGGGATGAGTTAAACCTGGATGCTGTCTGTATAAAACATGATTAAATAGAAAACAAGAAAAGCAATCAAAGTGGTGTTTTTATGCCAAAGAGCAGTGAATAAAGAATGCTTCTGGCTTAATCCATAGAAATCCCACAGCCAGAATGTCTATGGAATAATCCTGTAAGAAAAAAACACAGGAAGAGAGAGAATCCACAGTGGCTCATAACAATCCAAGGGTGTTAAACTATGCTCATCAGCACAACAAAACAAACACAACAAAACCAACCACCCAAACCCCAAACCAGACAGGCTGGCATCCTTAGTGCTTGTGGTACTTAGTTCACGTGGGGCTGTCTCTAGGTGTGCTGCAACTGCATTTCTGGCTCCTGACTGACGTGACAAAATTATGATAAATGAAAGGAATTATGATGTTGTGTACTTTGCTTCTTGTCACATTTGGGTTATAAATTTTCTCCTGCTTTGAATAATTAATACAAGCTAGTATTTGCTGTTGCATAGTGATGAAAGAAACAAGAATGATGAGGAGCTGTATGTTTCTGTGAAGAAATTCCTAATTTCTATTTCCCTCATTTGGGAATTGATTGGTTAGAGACATGTAAGGATAAAACAATCTGACCAGTTTCACAGTGCTTATAAAAGGTAATTCACATCCCAGGTAATACGTGCAAATGCCCTTTTGTTTTGTCTGTAATGCACAATAATGTCTCTATGGGATGTCAGTATTCTGGGATTTGTATTTATTTTCTCTTAGACCCCTGGTTTTGTGAAGCTGTAGACACCAAATTAAGTATCTGTATGAAGACATGTGAGGTAATTAGAGCTCTGCTTGACAAGCAAGTCTGTGTTCAAAGGAAGCACAGCCTGGGTTCCTGGGAAGCGCCGACACCAAGGGGGAAGGGGAGCAGCTGAAATAGCAGGGAAGGAGCGACCTCAGTGAGACTGTGAGATGGTGAAACAGGAAAACTGAGGGCTGGGAAGAAATGGCACTCAGAGCTTTTGGGCAGAGGATGATGAAATGGAAAATTCACATTCAGATGATTTTGTAGGATAAAGCCTGAAGGGCTGGGAGCTGCAGTGGCTTTTCCTGCACCCTGCAGAGCCAGCTGGGCCGTGTCCCAGCCCCGGGTCCCTGCCTGCAGGGCAGGGGAACTCACAGCTGCTGGCTCTCCCCACTGTGGAGCTAAGGTGTGACCTAGAGTGACGCAGAGTGTTCATGTGGGATGGAAACCAAAGCTTTGGGAACGCCAGTGCCTTGCATCCAGGCCAGTTCCCAATAATGCCCTACGTCCATCCCGAGCCTGGCTCCAGCAAGTGTTGGAGTGGTACATTTCTGAAAAGAGACGGTAACATTTAATTTTGTTTTAACATACTGTAGCATTTTCCTAAAAATAATGATGCAAGATTATTGGGGCAGAATGTGGGTGGAATGTAGAACACAGTGATATCTCCCCCGTGTCACTGAGCTGGAAAACAAATCACCAAGTAACTTTTATATCAAATGATGCAGCTCATCCACAGTAACAGCCATCCCATAAAGTGTTCACCTGAAGTCTGTGTTTTCCTGGCCACCATTTTAGGATATGTTTAACAAAGAACACTGAGTATCTTTTGTACAGTACCTCCAATACTGAATAATTAGAATAGGAAGACTTTCAAGTTGGCTTCAAGTTTTAGGTTGTTATATAAATAAGTTCACAGGAATCTCAAATGCTTTACATAAATCTGACAGCAACTATAAAAGGCTTTTGAACATTTTTGTTGCCAAAGTCCCAGGGATTGCTGGAATCTTAAATAGCCTGTTTTGAGCTTCAATTCAGAAGCTTTTTGTCATGTTTAATAATGTGGTGAATAATTCCTTTTCTGTTCTTAGTTTTCACATTTATAATCCACAAGGATCTTTGAGTCATGGAGTAGATGCTTGCCAGATCCATAAGTGTGAGGGGTCTTTCCTACCCCAAACTCAAAACTTGCTTTCAAGCTCTTTGTATTAGTCTTTGTGTCTGGTTTCTTCCAAAGGGCTGTCATTTGAAGCTGCTAAGATCAGAAGTTGTTAGTAGTCTGTGGAATTATGTTGGAAATATCAAAGTGAGAGACTAACTCTGATGATAAACACTTTGTAAAACCAGCTGTGCACCACACAGCTGTATTAGGGCAAGGTCTGAACAGCAAAAGGGGGGGATCCATGGCTTAGGCCCAGTCTGGGGGTTCCAGCTGCAGCAATGCATTTTCCCAGCAGTTACCCTGCAGTGCAGCAGGACAATTAAAGGCAAAGGATGTGCAGGAAGCTCCCAGGGGCTCAGAAATGCCAGTGCCTGCCATCCCTGGGTGCCAGGGCACAGCTGCAGGGTCAGAATCTGATGTCAGTGCAGCAGGGACAGCAGAGCTTGCCTGGCTCAGCTGCATTTCAGGGCATTCCCAGTGGGAATTGCTCTCCTCCCGGGCACCAGCCAGGACAAGTTTGAAAAGTGGCCTCCTGCCAGTGTAGTTCCTTCAGCTCCTGTGCAGACTCAGATTGCACCAGGGTGCATGTGTTGCATTCCAAACCTGCTGTTCGTTTCAGGGGTAGGCAGGTAGGTTCTCGATATGTTTTTCCTTTGAAATTAGATTTCAAAAGGTGGAGTTGTTTGAGTATGCCTGATTTTGTGCCTTGTGAATAAGTCTTGGGAATATTAGGATTTAAGACAGTGTTTATGAAGATGCATCTGTGTTTGAGCTGAACAGTTTTCTTTGAAGTTCCAGTTCTTCCTCTTCATCATCACCATGAGAAAACACTATTTTTCAATGCATTGTGAAGGAATCTTTCCTTAGCTAAATCATTTCAGAAAGTATCTTGCTATGTAAATATGTAGAATGGTAAATGTTCTTAAAGGCATATCTTTTTAGGGCTGAACATAGCAAATGGTGGTTTATTTCAGTGTTGAAGTCCACACTAAAGCTGTGTACTATCATTCTAGCATACATGAGTATTCTGAATAGGTCTTTTAATCCAAAACCATGGAATTTGTCACAGGCATTCATTTTGTAATCAAAACTTCAAGAAATTTTAGAAAAATGAAACATAGATTTTTAAATTGCTCTAAAATGAAACTTATTTAATTAGAGAGCATGGTGTAAATCGGATTTTCATTTTGTAATCAAATGAAAAAGGTTTATCTGCCTCTTTTCATACCTCTTACTGATTCTGCCTCAGTGATATTAATGCCCCACATTGTTGAGCTTTCATCAAAAGATGCAATCAAATGGTTTTCTTTTCGTGAATAGCTCTGCTGTTTTGCAATCAAACATCTCTCTGCCATTTGTCATTGTATTTACCACCCTCCAGTTTCACTCTTTAATGAGGTTCTTGTATCTGCTGTTGTACATTTTCTGAGAATAATTTTTCTCTTTCAGAATAGAGGTTTGGTTTACTGTAGTTTTTCTAATCTCATTTGATTTTACAGACTCATAGAGTGAGATTGTCTTTCTTTTCTCTCCATTTTATTGTATGGCCTTCTTATTACATGGTTCCTACTATTTTATGATGCATTCTCCTACTTCACTTTGCAGTTATTTCCAACAGATTTAGCATTTAGCTGTCCACATCCACTTTATGGCTATGTATAATGTATGGATGGCAGTACAGTGCCATTAATTTTTAATGAATTGGCTCTTTATCTAGTGCTATCTAATAAAGATGATCATCAGAGTGCATTGTCATACTGCAGGGCCCAAGAAACTTTTTAATATTCCTTATTGCATATGCATATTCCCAGCCTTTCTCTTACTCTCATTTGGTTTACCATGGCTCAATCACATTTCCATTATTCAGTTGAAAATCTGCGTGTTTCACTCCTAATACCTTGCAGCTCGTGTTGAGCAGTAAATTGGCAGAGGGAAGTGAAGAAATATTAAAAGTTCCAGTGAGCACTGACTTCTCACTATAGTTTTATTCTCTGCTTTTCTGGAACTGACAATTACTAACTTAAACTGAAAATTAAGCCAAATGAGTGCATCTGTGCTGATTCATTAAAGGCTTGGTGTTTCCAATTGCTTGGCTTTCTTACTGAAATGTCTCTGATGTCTCCCAGGTAACTAAAATCGGACACTGTGGTGAGGCTGGGCACTGAGGAGGCAGAGTTACATCTGCTCAGTTAATTGTAGTTCTGCAGATGTGCTGGCAGAGAAGCCCTGAGCTCGGGGTAAATAAGTATTTATTCACAAAATTATTTTATTCTGTCTGAAAGCCCACTACATCTGCCAGCAGTGAATGAGCTGAATTTTTTTCTTAGAAAAGTGATATTTCAAGTTCTCAAAGTGCATAACCTGTTCTTTGTGCTGTACAGAATGCTATTTCCCACTCCCTCTGTACCTGTCTGCGCTGTGCCTGTGCAGGTGTGGATTTAGCATTTTTAAAGGTGTGAATGAGCAGTTCCAGAGGAGGAGCTCAGTGCAGCCAGAACCAGCCTGCACAACAGTCAGCTCATTGCAAGCCCACGTTATTCTCTTTCCAGAACCAGTTTCCATGAATCTTTCCTAGCCATGGAACTGCCAAAATGACCAGAGATTGCAACTGTGCTGTGACAGCTGGCCGTGAAAACACGGGGTGGAGCAGGGAGTTAATTTAACAGGGACCATGCAAATGCTCCCTGATGGTCACAACCTTCACTCCTGAATTTGGACCAGAGATGGGAATAGAAGCATTTGTATTACAAATGTTTGATTTCTGGCAATGCCCAGGTGTCTGCAGTAAATGTAAGTACTCCATTCAGGTTTCACGTTGAGGATAGGTCACCTGTTATAATTGACAATGGGTGTTTAGTATTCAGATTGAATGGGCTGCTGTTAAAGTCCCTGAAGTCAATCTTACAGCATCTCTCACCATTCTGGTGTTGGTGAGAATAGTAAAAGACTTCAAATCTAAGGCTTTAGTGTACATAATTAAATGTGAACCAAGCTGCTGCATCAGTTCTTGGACTGTTCTCTCATATCCCCTGTTATTTCTCAGTCCTTGTGTGGCTGGTCCAGATCTCCCCTTGCCTCCCTGCTGCTGTGGCTGTGGGGCCGTGTCTCAGCTCCTCCTTGCAGGTTTCTGAGGCACCCTGCACTGCTGATGAGAGAAGCAAACGAGGCTGGACTTGAGGCATCCCAGAGGCTCATGCTCCCTTCGTGGTGCTGACAGCAGCACCTCAGCCTGTCCCAGTGGAGCTGCAGGGCCACAGGACACAGTGCTGCCATCTGAATCCTTCCTCTGGCCTCCAGGTTAAGGCACCAGTTCTGTTTTATTGCTGTAAGTTCTAGACTTTATCATGTTCTGATGGTCACATAACTTAATAATTGATCTTCAGATACAGGCAACATACTAAAATTACCATTTGGGTTCTGAGTGTTTCTGTAAGTATTTGAGTTTGTTTCTTTTGCTAGAACTAAAGTGCCATCTGTGTGTCAGTGCATATATAAAGTCCCTTTCTGTTAACTAAGTGGCTCTTAAAACCCAGGAGATAATATTATTTTAATTGGTGCCTTGAATGGATGCTGTCATTATCATTAATGTTGACTGGATTCATAGTGTTATTTGAAACATTGGAAAACGGGTTTTGTTGCTTAAACAAAGGCATTTCAGTTCTAATTTGCTAAAAGACTTTTTAATTTTAAGCCTTTATAAAGAAAATAATAAGGCAGGTACTCTACTGGTTTATTTTCCATAAGCATATCCATCCCAGATCCAGCAGAAGCTGGAAACAAAGGGAGCTGTGTTCATTTACACACATGGTGTGTGGGGAAGCCCTTTGGTAGTTGCTCAGGCTGCAAGACTGAGAATTACTTTTGGTTTTCTCTTATGTTCAGAGGGCTTTGTGCTTTTTCAAGACATTGTAGGATGCTATGAAATGCTGCTGCCTTTTTGGTATCTGCTCTTAAAATAGCTGTTGTGGAATAACATTTGGCTTCAAAGAAGTGCTTTGTAAGTGAATCTTGACTGCGGGAATGAGACAATGGCAGCTGAAAAAGGAAAAGCACCAAAGTAGTTCATGGATTTCTGGCCTTAAAGAAACGCAGTCTCCCTGGGAACATCTATATTGGAGTCACTTCTGGAGCTTGCATCAGACCTGAGTTGGCTCCGGAGTCTTTGAGGAGGCTGTGCTTGGCACGGCTGGGACAGGTGCCAGCAGTGCCCGGAGCGCTGCTGGGCAGGCAGGGCTGAACAAGCTGCACTTCCTGCTGCTGATCCACTGCATCTCCCTTTTCATTTGTGCTTCCACAGCTCCTGAGCATTGCCTTGCGTGGTTTTATCTGGCATGTGCTGTTTCTCATCCCGGTCTCAGTTCCTGCATGTAAATCGGCCGGGGGCAGGCAGGGGGAGCGGGGAGCTCCTGCAGTGGTGTTGAATTACAGCTGCGTCTAAAATCGCAGCCAGCCCAACAACTGGAATTTAAAAGCAAATCTAATGTCTTCTTTTTTATCTATAGCTTGTCTTAGTTGTTTTAGAATGAAAAAGAACAACCACAATTATTGAATATTTGCCTTCACAAAGATCCAGTTCTTTCCAGCAAAGCAGGTATTTGAACACTCCCCAAACCCACTGGAATACATTTCCCCCTCCTACCCAGCATTGTTGTGCTGTCATTATCCTCCCTGTCTTTCCCCTTTGCCTAGTGAGGCTGTTTTTATATGACCAAAAAATGAATGTCAGGCCTGTCATAATAATAAAAAACTTACTTAGTACATGCCTGTATATTAGAGTGAATAAAGATGCTTTGAAATAGCATTCTTCCTCTGAAATTATTGATTTCAGTGGGGCTAGGATTCTACTCCAGGAAAGAATTATTTGGTTATCGTTCTCCAAGTGGCAGGACCACAGGATATTCTCCTGCTGCTGAGTATAAAATATGTCCATTTTCACTTAATATAACCTTGTCTTGAGGTTTATATTGCTGTACATTAATTATATGAACATTTTCCACAAAAACTCCAAAGCAGCATGTTCTCAGATTTCATGGATTCTCTGCAATCTCTGTTTACAGGCTGAGACTGTTTCAGGGACCAGGGACTTGGTTATTCTTTTTGCTATTTTGGATGTAGGCCTCTGGTGTTCTGGGAAATTCGTGGCATTATTTCTGTTTCAGAGCAATCTGCTTGCTAAGGAGGTGCTGTCTGGCTCTGTGGAACTTCCCAGGGTTACCCCATTAGCTCAGCTGTTATCCCATCAGAAGGAAAAGGGCAGTGGTTGTCAGAAGCTATGTGGAGGCTTTATCTCTCTTTAGCAAAGAAAAAGAACTGAGTGAAACAGGGGGAGAAATTCCTGAGTGCATAGGAGCCATTTCTGACTGTGCACTGTCCCAGGGCAGGAACCTTGATCCAATCCAAGTCCTTTTTAACTCTCTCCCAAAGGAGACATACCTTCCTAAAAAATAAGACTGAAAGGGATAGTTGTGTCACCAGTGGGATGGTTTTCAAAGTGAAAATAGATGATTTCATGAGAGATGTAAAAATCTCAGTTGCATGTGGTTATTTTTGTTTGACTGGTGCCTTCTGTCTTATCCTCCCATTCCCTGATCTCCAACAGCAGTGACATTATCCCAGCCAGCACTCATTCGACATTTCCAAATCAGTGTAAGGAACAGCCTGCATTATTGTTTCCTTAAACTTATGTTTTAGTATGCCCCATCATCCTAAAAACAATGGCAGGTTATGCAAATTCCTTTTAAAAAGAAGAAATAATTCATTTTCTCTGGGGTCAAGTTTCCCAAACCTGATTACTGGGAGTTTCTTGTGTAATTCACACTCAGAGAAGCTACTTGTACAGGAAATATGTCATTAGTCCCCTCAGACTTGCAGCCAGTGCTGGCCAGCCAACTTTTCACTCAAATATGTTCTTTGTGAAAAGAATGGCACACCTCCCATTCAGCCAAGGTTTGTCCTGGCTGCAGGGCACCTGGCTGCCAGCAGGTCCTTGGGATGGGAGCTTTGTTCTAGGCTCGGGGGGGCTGTAAATGTCTGCCTGCACACATCAGCTTCTGCTGCTTGGGTCTGAATTAGAGCAGTTTTCAAATGAGCTGGCAGAGCATTTGATCAGAACAGCTGTGGTTTTTTCCTTTGCTGTCACACACACAGACATTTCTCTTTGCTCCGGAACTTTGTCTTACTTTGTAAATTCTCAGGAGACAAGCAAACCCAGAAACTTCTGGAGCAAGGATGTGTTGAACCAGAAAAAAACAGGACCTGCAGCTTTGAGACACTGCATCTCTCTCCTGATAAGAGCTGAAGCCCTGGGGCATACATCCATACAGCCAAACCCACAATAAATATCAATGCACAAAATGTGTCACCAGGAAAGGAACTGAGAATTCGCTCTGGGAACAAAGATCTCCAAATCAATAAAAAGAGGGAAAAGAGAGATTTAATAAGAAAACATGCTGTGTTTCAACAATACCACCACCTGCCCAGTGCAGGACTTTACCTTAAAAGCTCTGCAGAGATAGGTTGTGTTGTGATTTGCTCGTACTACTGCTGTTTTTCAAACTGTTTAAATACCATGAATATGAAATTATCCTGATGAAAGATAGGTGCATGTGAGCCTGGGTGTACTGCAAGGCAAGCACAGTGGCAGGAATGTGTTTCTCTTACAGACAGGTAGCTCCAGCACTGTACTGAGCTTTCATTCAGTGCTGCTGCCTGTTGTGGGAGCCATGGCACATCTGATGTCAGGACCTCCAATGGGATTTTAATGGGATTTTTTACAACTTGCATGCAGTTAAAGGCTTGACAGCTGCTTCTCAAACAAGGATGTTGAGATGATTGCAGCCACATGTAGCTTATCCCACAGAAGGCAAAGACACATGGTGAAGCCAGAGCAAACTAATTCAGTGGCAGTATTTGCCTGCTGGTCTTAGCCCCAAATTGTTGGGTTTATTAGTCAGAACAGGAAAGGAGTCTAACTCCCAGATGCCTTTAAGTAGAGGAGCTCTGCTCAGCAAGAGGGGAAAAGCATATGGAAAACCAGAGTATCTCTGTGTGTGTATATATATATATATATATAAAAGTTAGGCATGAGTGGGAGAAAGTAGAGACCTTCCTGAGTATGGAGCTGAATTATTTGGGCTCAGGAGGATGGGAGTGTGAGAGGAAATGTGTGAAGGGAGGGAGGTGATATTTGAGGAAGCAGAGTGACCCTTCACACTGAGCAAATCCAAGTGTGGAAGTGCAGTGGAGGGAAGGCAAGTCTGTGTGTGGAAATGAGCAGGTCTGTTGGGGAGCTCTGAGATCAAAACATGCAGTGTTTGTTACAGGCTCTCTAAAATTAGGCACAGATATCTATAAAATGCAGGAAAAGAGCTGGGGCTGATAAAGACCAAGCCAAGACATCTTGCTGTTAGTTCTCCTAGGAGAAGCATTGCAAATGTCTGTAAGCTGGTCTCCTGCCCATGAAGAATTTCATTGAAGGTAACCAAGCCTCAGCTTGGGATTTGGGATCAGGAATGCACTGGGAGAGCTCAGTTTTAGGGCTGAGTTCCTGACAGCACCATAGTCTGGTTTTCTTGTGGGCGATGAGCTTGCAATTTGTAAATGCTCTTGGAAGTCAGTGGGAGAAGGGACCACGGTGGATGAGTGATCTTGGCATCTTCCCCCTCTCCATCCCCTGTGGCTGTCTTTTAGAATCATTAACAAAACCAACCAAACAAAAAGCACTTTGAAATGGCATACTATTTTAGATATACACTTTTAAAAAATGAGATATGCCAAAATGTTAAACTAATTATAGAGACCTCCTGTGCTCATCAGGGTCTCTTCCCAGGCTGTTTATTCTTCTCTGACCACTGCCTGTGTGACCTGAGTCTGTGTGCAGCCTGGGCCCCTCCTGGTGTGCCAAGTTCTGCACAGACCATTTGAGCAACACTGACTTTACAAAGGAAACCATGGTTCTGCCTTATTTAAACATTTTCCTGTATCAGTAAAATGCTATCAGAGATCTAATATAACCTGATTCAGGATTTCTTTTGGTCATTGTAACCCTAGATTAAAGCTAATTACTTGATAGTATCAGTCAGTCAATCAAACAAGCCTTGTAAAAATCAATATAGCTCGTAACATAATAATATCCTTTGTCCAGGCTCTTTATCCATCATCTGCCACCTTAATTGGTACTGATGTGGAGCCACACAATGGTTCAAATCTGGGCTGAATTGTTTGAGCAGTTAGATGTTACCCAGCTCGTGCAGGATCATTAACATCATTTTTCCAGTTACTGACCTTGGAGCAGCTGTTCATAGTTTGCTTATGGAAATTGTCATTACCCTTTACTTGCTTTTATTCTTCTACTTCTTTCTGGATTACTCCTGACAAGAAGAGTCCAGAGCTAAGTTTCAGCTGATTGCTGAGCTTATTTTTTTTCTAGCTGATAGGAATTATTTTGCAGCAATGAAGTTCTTATGATAACTAAGCAAAATTAAATCTCTTCAGTGTGTGACCTCCAAAATGATGATCCATAAGGCTTATGGATCAGCAGCAAGAGCCTGGAAGGAGACTATTGCTTAACTTATTCACATCTTTGCCCCTATAATGCATATTAATATAGAATCTGACAGTTGTTGTATGGACATTTAAAAGGGTGGAGGAGAAATTGTTTAAAAAAATTATTACGAAGCTCTTTGGATTAACCAGTTTGCTGTCACCCAGTGTGCCGCATGACTGCTCAGACTATAGAAATTGCATCCTCCAAACTTTTCTGTGCTTGAGAAATTTATCAACTCTGTCACATTTAAGAAATTTCTTTGCCTGTGATATGAACATTTCTCCAGGGATTTACAAATTTAGCGAAAGCTTTGCAAATAAATGGGATAAATTCCCTAGGCCAAATCCAAGTGAAATCAAAGGAAATTGTGACAATGATTTTGAGAGACCAAAATGAGGTTTAGCATGTGGCTGTACATACACTGGAAGCTGATGGCTACTGGGAGACAGTAAATAAGATTGCCAAGAAAAATGAACATAGATAGAATTTGTGTTGCTGCATAAAGATTCCCTGATATCTGCAAATAGTGATAAGGGTGAGCAGCAATCAAAATATGTACTGTAGGATATGACCTGAAATAAGATACTTCATGCTCAGTGAAAACTCTCAGCTAGTTGTCACCTTACAGGGTGCCGTGACAGCAGGTAAAAAGCTGTTAGTTAACTTTTTGTTTTCCTGGAAATATTTGTTTCAGTTCTCCTAAATGGTCCTCCTGACAGAGCTACCAATTTATCACCAAAATCTTTTAGGAAGCTTTTGGTAGTGTTTTAGGTTTTGATGGCCTTAATTTCTAAATAAGTAAGGGTATGTCATATTAAAACTTCAGCCAGTGTCTTCCAGAATGGGGTGAGGGCTGAAGTACCCTGCTTGTTGTTAATAGGGGCAGGGTTTGTACAAGACATGTCAAACATGATTTAAATATAGATATACATGAAGGAATTTTGCCTGCCAGCTGAACAGTGATGGTGTAACGAATAATAAATAAAACAGTAACATGCACATACTGGGAACATGTGTCCCTCAGCTCTGGCCAGGTCCAGAGCCAATGCAGCTCTCATGGACCTCATTTCCAGCACTGCTTCCTGCACCTTGTTCCATGCCCTCAGGCAGAGGAGCTCCTAAAGCACTCCCATAAAATGATGTTGATTCACCTTCAAAACCCTCCTTAAATATCTCATTTCCAGTGATGTGTACAGTGGTATGTACAGTGGTATGTACTGGTTCTTGGCAGAGGCTGCAGAGGAGCTGAGGCTGCTGTGGGGACAGCAGGTTTTGGTTCTGTGCCCGTGGCAGGGTTCTTGTGTTCTGCTGGATGATGGGGTTTGCAAGGCAGAGGGCTTTGTACCCTCCCTGAGCTGCTGTCACTCTGGGCTGTGGCCCAGGTTCTGTGCTGCTGTGGGTGATGAGGGTGGTGACAGCCTTGGCTGCGTCCCCTCAGTGCCTCACCTGCCCCAGGCTCTGCCCAGGGTGGGGTGGCAAAGCTGCCGGGCTCCTTGTGAGGAGTGGTGGCTGTGAGGGCTGCAGGGAGGTGCTGAGCTCTCTGTGCTGCTCCCTGCAAATGCTGCCAGGCTGCCCTGGGAGCTCCCTCAGCCTCAGTCACACTGGGGTTCTGCTGCTTGCACTGAAAAGATTAAAAATTGCAGCACTGGCAGGGGCCCATCCTTGGTCCTTCACACTGGGTGGAAGAAAGCTAGGGAATTTGTTTAGATATGCACAGCACAGTTCCAGGATATAATCATGGCACATAACAGAAAAATTCCATTAGATCTAAATCTGAAGGAATGCATGCATCTTACTTCATCAGGGTCTATTAATTAGATGCAATTTACAGGCTTTAAAAGAGAAATAAATATAGCTGGTATTAGTTTAACATTTAGCTGTCATAAGTAAAGAAAAACAACCTCAAAATAACCTTTCTTTAAGTCTCCCCAGGCTTGTCTACCACATTTCATTCTCATATTTACACAGGATGGAAAAAAAAATAAAATAAGGCTGAAACAAAATATTGCAATGATTCAAAGCCCTTTCATCTGAGCTTCTCAGCGTGTTATTCACCATATCACAACAGAAATGATCACACCCCTCAGATTTAATTGGAAAATCCCATTGTTATGAGGCCTCAACATATACTAAAGTGTCTTTATTTTGCAACGAGCTTGCAATGTGCTATTCTCTGCTGAACACAATGAATATTTATATTCTTCCACTATGGGAGATTCAGAATTGTTTTGTGGTAGCTGCATCCTTCAGGACTCTTTCATTTTGTTTCCCATTTCAAGCCTGAGTATTTTCAGTGATTGTGAAAGTGTTTGGCCAGTTCCTTCTGTCAGGTCTTGGTTCTTAGACTGATGCTTATGGAATCTTTCTGGAAAATACCCCAATTTTTCTTTGATACTGTTATTTAGCATAATGAGAAACTGGAAGATGAGTTGTGACAACAATAAAAGCCATCTTAGAAAAAGTTTTGTTCCATGGAAAGGTTATTGCCTCCTCCTCCTCCCTGTGGTCCTATAGTGAGGGATAATTTAGAATCTCACCATCAGTGTGTGATTTGTGAAGCTATTTTGTTAGGGTAGATCCAAAGAAAAGACAAACATTTTCCCTTAAACTAATCCTAAAAATTCTTAACTTTCCTTTGACCATGGGGAAAAAAAAAGTGTCATAATGATCACATGCAAAAAAAATTCACAATTGCAGCTTGAAGACCCTGTGTATTGTGCTTGGGAACATGGTTATCTCAGAAGGCATGTTAAATACAAGTGCTGGAATAATCCCAAAGCCACTTGCTACAGACAATTCCAATTTTATTTAAATTCCTATTTTCACATGGCTATCACTGTCCTTTCTGAGGGATACAAGGTTTTACTATTGATTTTACAAGTGGGGATGTCAAGAGTATCTGTAAACCTTGAATTGATTTAACATCAAATCCAAATACCACATTACTCCTCTGGAAATCTAATTAATTGTAATATGTGCCATTTTAACATATTTGTAGTGAATTCTGTTCACCAACACTTGTAACAAATAGTTTAACTTCATTTCCCAGGGGAAGAGAAATGAGGTTTTCTTGGTGTTGGTAAAGAACACTTTCTAATTTGTCTCAGGATCTGCAGTGCATAAAAGTTTTATTCATGTGACTACCTGTGGGTGGGACTGCTTGAGGATATTCCATATTCAGTGTCCCTTCTCTCATGGATTGTCCAGCGTGACTTGCTAGGCTGGCTGCAATGTATTATGCCCATGTATTAAACCCTCTCTCCAAACAACTAAAATGGAAGCAGAAGATCATTTGTGAATGTTTTTGATGAAGTAAGTGCTGGAGGAAAAATCTCAAAACTGAAAAAAAATATAAAGATATTTGTCAGGCATCAGTGTCTCTGCATTGCTGTTGTGAAATCTGGTGATACAGGGACTGGAACCCTCATTCTATGCAAACAACACTGTATATTATTGCATACCTGTACCTTTGATTTTTAAAACTGATTAGAGGGGAAAAAAAATGCAATCAGACTTAGTTTATATCAGAATCTTTGTTTCATAGGGAAACCCTGAAATCAGTGCCTCAGTAGAAACTTTTAGCTCAATAATTTTTGTGATAGCAGTTGTCTATGGGTGTTTGATGTCTAACAATAACATGGTTGGAAACTGATAATGGAAATTTTAGAGATCCCTGTTCCTGGAACTCTTTTCCATTGTGGACTATGGGTCATTGTACTTTCTGAGGGATCTTTCAAAGTTATCTTCCCAATTATGTCTTTAGTCTTCAAGATTTCCTTTCTGCCACAAAGTTAATTGGGAGAAGATTTTTAATACACTGAATGATATAATTTCAAATACTCTGAGGAAGAATGTTCCAAGCTCTTAAAAATAATAAGACATTTACAAGATTGAGACGTTTTTCAGGCTGTTGCATCTAAATGGCAATTATTGGTATTGTCTGTCTGCTTCTCATTGGATGCTTTGGAAAGGCACACCTCTGGCATAATGCTGCAGAGACACAGTAGTGTGCTGGCATCATCAATAATACTTCTTTTTCCTTCAGAGCTGATCATCCATACTGACAATTTAATGATTTTTCTTGGAGACTCCAGAAGAGTGGAAAATATGTATGTGGTGTTTAGTTACCTCATTTGGAAGAGGGCTACAAACATCAGTATTCATTACTCTGAATGCAGCAGACCCCCAACCTTAGTTTGAGTTGGAAAAAGTGGCTAATTTCCTTTTCTGCCCAGCCTCAATGCCTGCAGCTGGAGGGGAGAGGCCTCAGGGAGCAGTGCAGGGTGCAGTGTGGCTCCCCTGGGCTGTGCCCTGCTCTCAGCAGCCACGCTCTGCCCTCAGCCCTGCCCGATGCCTTTGTGCTTGGCCAATGGGAACTTTGGGAACCAACTTTTCTCTTTCTGGTAACAAATAACAGAGCAGGAACAGCTGAAGCAGCTTTTTTCTTTGTGAAATACAAGTGACTTTATATTACCATGACCACACATACCACATTCTTTTGTTTCTCTGTGGTTTTAGTATCTTTTTCCAAATAAAAGACCCATCAAAATCTTTTTATTTTCTCCATATTGAAACAAGGTGGCTTTAAAATAGTGCATATGGAATTTCAAATGAAATGTAGATCTCATTTCCATATCACTGTTTTCTTTACTCTTTTTTTTTTTTTCTTCAGAAAACACTTAAAGAGTCATTATATTTTCCAGCAAGCTGTCTTGTACACCCTGAAGGGAATATTATAAGATTAAATGCAGAGTAGCATTCCTCTAGCAAGGTGAATGTTTCTCATTACAGAGATCCCTAGTTGATCTCCTAAATATAATTCCCTGTAATAATGTGAAACTTCTGAATTATTTATTTTTTCATATTAGATCAGGAGTATAATTTCTGAAAATAAATTTATTGTCATGAGCAAATCAGCTTATGAAGGTTATCCATAACCATGGAATGAAAGAGAACAGATGCCGTGTTTTGCAAGACTCTACTGGAGCTACTTTTTGGCTTTTAGGAGGAAGCTCTAAATGTGGATTTAAAAATTGATGAACTGTGACTCTGTTAATGTGCAGGCTCAGAGTCAGAGCACTTTGTGTCCTTACTGTTCTGTTGGATTGAACAGAAACATCTCTGAGTGGAGGCCTTGGCTGTGAGCCCCTGTGCCAGCCCCGCTCCAGCGCTGCCGGGCGCTCGGGTGGGACAGGGCAGAGAAGGGCCCCGGTGCCCCAGCAGTGCCACAAACCAGGGAGGGCAACAAGAGCTTTTACTGAGTCTTTCCAGAAGTTCCAGGTGCCTTTTATTCAGTCTCTGCTCCTCCAGCAGCAGAATGGGTTGGATCAATCCCAAGCTCCCAGCTCCATCAGATCTGTCCTTGCCCCGCGGGTTCCCTCCTGCCGAGCTCTCCTGGCACGCTGGGTCTCCCTCAGCTGCAGTGAAAATAAAAAGGGGAAACATTGCAGAGTGTCAGGGCATGCCAGCCAAGGGCCCTGCTCTTGGTAAAGATGGACCTTGGCTCACTTTGAGCTCCTCCTGGGTGTAGCACTCAAGGCGCTTGGGGCCATGCAGGGAGTATCTCCAAGATGAGTGAAAATTTCTTCTTGTTTTTCTAGCACCTCTGGGGTTTTTTCCAACACGTTCACCCCCTGTGTTTGGGGTACATTTTCAGTCTCGCCACACCTGAGGAGCAGATGAGGGAGCAAGATCTGTGCCTGCTGCTAGGACAGAGACGAGCACAAGCTTTGGGCTGCCCTGGCACAGGCAGAGCTCTCTTTCTGTGCAGCTCTTGGCACTGGCAGCTCACATTGCATTTCATCTTCTTGGGGCATCCCTCAGAATGGGTTACAAAGCTGCTTGTTGACAAAACACAAGTACAACTGCATCAGCTCATTAGTAAAATAAACAGGGGTGTGCAAAATCAAACTGGTTTTTGGGTCTGACAGCACTGAGGAGCCTATAAAAACTTCCACAGCATGACTTCTCCAAATGCTGGCCTGTTTTGCAGAGCAGGTATTTACTATTCTGTGTCTGATCAGACACTTAGAAAAATGTTGCCCACGTTAGGCTGGAGGACTCAGCAGGTGAAGTGTCTGTCTCCTGTCTGGGACAGAGGTTTAAGGCACAGCTGAAGTTTCAATTAACAGGAGCTCATGGTGTCCTGCTGTGACTCTAATGGATAACAGTTCACATTAAAAAGGACTAAACATAATTTAGCACATTTTGGTGCAGATGGCTGTCGATGTTGAAGAGATGGCCACCTGGTGACTGTATTATTTTTCACCCCTGAAGAATGGCTGCTGAGGTCAAGTTTTCAATCTCTGGCAGGGACGTGTGCTGTGACTCTGCGTGCCACCTGGCCTCTCCAATTAAGGATGCCATTGTCTGCTCTGATACCCCCTCTGCCCTGGCCTGCAAACATCCAGAATGATTGCGAGCATCCCAAACTAATGAATGCTCTCTGCATCTGAGGAGGAGAACATGGTGATTTCTCACTTTGTTCATCCTGTTTTGTAATTAAACATACAGAAGTGAAGAAAAAATGTTTCATTCTGCGCCTGCCTTGAAGTCTCCTTCTGGGATTGATAAAAAGTTGAAATCATGCCTGGATCAGTGTAGCTGAGAGAGAGCAGGCAACTGCAGACCTCCTGTGTGCAGCAGTTTCCTTAGCTGACTTTTACGTTTCAAAAAAATCTTCCAGACCATTTGTGCAAGAATTTTGTTACAAAATGTTTTAATTATGAACAATTAAGTAGTTACTAAGAGTCAAAAATTGCATTTGTTCTATCTTTGTACACCTATTTTTTCACTCTGGTAAAATTTGACTATGAATTCCATCAGAGGAATTTACATAATGCATGTGAAAAACCTTTCTTTTTAATATTAAAAAACAAAAATTATAATTTCAGCACCAAGCTGAGAAATGATTCATTGTTTGGATAATCAGAGAAACAAAGATGAGCTGGCTCAGATGTATTATGATTCCTTTTGTGAGATTCATTAAATGGAGCCCCTGACTTCAAGAATCCATATCAGTGTTCTCTGTCTTAGGGGGATTAAACTCTGTTATAGATTATATTTCATTCAACCATAGTGGATTAGTTGCAGTTTCTACCTTTTAATTAAACAGCTGCTGTAAGTAAGCACAAATTTGAATTATTTAAAAGTCCACAGAATTTTAGTCAACTTACAGTGCTTGGATTTTTTAATTATATGAAGCTATACATTTTTTATGATGAAGGCTTTAGTCCGATCAATCAACAGCCACTAATAACTCATCCTTTCTAGAAGGCTTTTTCCCATGAAAGTATTTCAATTAAATTAAAAATAAAACTATCTAAGAAAAGGCCTATATCACCTAAATTTTCTTTGTGGCTTTTGATGAGATGTTTGTGGTGTTTTTGTTGTTTTTAAAACTATTCTATTGCCCTAGTGTGTTGCCTAATTTACAATGTCTCATTATATCCAAGTGTAAAACTGCAGCAGAGTTTAAGAGGTGGTTGTTGTGCTGGGTTGATGAGCATCCAGCTCAGATCAAAACTTCCTGATGCTGGGGATGTGTCAAAACCAGAATGTGTTTGGTAGCTGTGTGCTGGGAATGCCCAGGCTGCTTCGGTGGGACTTAAAGCAAATCAGTCAAGTCACTGTTTTCAACAATAATTTGTACAGCTGAAATAATCCCTTACACATGGGCAACTTTTATATCTAAGCCATTGCTCACTTTTTTCTTCATTGGAATAAAAATGGCTGAATAATTTAGGGTATCCACAAACCCTATGTACCTTAAAAAGATTTTTGTAGAAAAACTCACTTAAGGCAAGAATGTCAAACTCCTGGGTAGCAGCGATGTGAAGGGCAGGTGTGAATCCCTTTGACCAATAAGAGGAAAATATAGTGAACTGTGTGAAAATACCGTGGACAAAATATAATTAAGACCATTAAAGCCAAACAAATTCCAGGTGCATGAAGGGTGCACATGAGTTAGAGGAAAAATCTGAAAATTCAGTGCTGAAATGGCCTGATTTATAAATACTGATATGGCCAGATTTGGAAACAGTGTGAAGTTTTTTGTCTACAAAGTAATTTTGTTAGAAGAAAACCTCTTATTTGATATTTGATTATATTGATATTCTCAAATGGTCCAAATGTTTTTCCATGTTAATTTGTTGATTGATCAGAAAACAAATGCAGAGCTTTATTAAATCAGCATTAGAAAAAAATTTGATTCAAATGGTTTTAGAATAATTTATGTTAATAATAAAACTCATTACAATTCAAATATTTATATGAAAAGTACCATCATTTTAATTTGAGGTTATGTTGTGGCTGCTATGAGAGAACCTGGAGGTTGAGAGTTGAGCAATTTATGGAATTTCCTGGCTGGTGCTGCTCAGAACTACAGCCAAGTGAAAGCCAGGCTCCAGGGGCTCTGTGCAGATGTAGAAATTCCCATTGCCCTTTGGGGTGACTCTGCACACCTGGAGGTTTCTGACTTCCAAGCTCAAGAACCTCAACATGGGGGTACCTTATTGCAGAGAGGTGAAGTTCAGTGCTTGGGGTTTTTTTTCAAGTTGAAACATCAGCAGAGCAGAATTCAGGGAGCAGGATAGTCACTTACTCCTTTTTGATCTGCCAAAAGGGCCTCCACTTGCCATAGACCTCCAGGGAAGGAATTGGCTTTCCACTTGAAACACACATCTTCCTCTGAACCTAGAAAGGTCATTATTGAAGGATAACAATGCAGAGAATTGAAAAAAAGAAAAAAATAAAAGAAAAGAAGTTGCATCGGTAAGGATAACTAGAAATTCAACCAGACTCTCTGTGTCTTCTTGAAAATGCGTTGTCTTCTGACCCTCTGGCACAGAGGTTGCACAGAACAGATGCAGCAACTGTGACCAAGCAAAATAATTTCTGTCATCTTGCATTTCCTGCATTTCTTCTAGCTGAACCTAACACTATGTATGTGCCCTTCTATGAAATGCCCTTTGCAGGCATAAACTTTATGGTGGTTTACGTCCTCACGAGGTCACAGCTGCTATTTCACCCTATTTTATTAAGGGACATGCTGCACTGAGGTGCTTGAGTCCTTAATGAGGATTTGTCCTGTACTGTAGCCTAATCCTTGTGGGTTTTAATTGCCCAAACTCAGAGCACTCCCACAGCAAAAATGTGAATGTGCCATGGTCATTCTGGAAAGCAGAATCAGCCTGAAGCTGTGTTAACTGTAGCTTGGAAAGTGTGGCAGTGTTTTGGTCTCCAATCTTTGCAGCTGGGTATGACCAAGTCCTGTTGAGTGCAATTTTGGCTGAGGCTGGGCTGGTTTGCACTGCAGTTTTGGCTGAGCTGGGCTGGTTTTCACTGCAGTTTTGGCTGAGCTGGGCTGGTTTGCACTGAGTGCAGTTTTGGCTGAGCTGGGCTGGTTTGCACTGCAGTTTTGGCTGAGCTGGGCTGGTTTGCACTGAGTGCAGTTTTGGCTGAGCTGGGCTGGTTTGCACTGAGTGCAGTTTTGGCTGAGCTGGGCTGGTTTTCACTGCAGTTTTGGCTGAGGCTGGGCTGGTTTGCACTGAGTGCAGTTTTGGCTGAGCTGGGCTGGTTTTCATTGCAGTTTTGGCTGAGCTGGGCTGGTTTTCACCCAGTGTGGGTTCTGTGGGGCTGGTGAGGCTGTGTGCTCAGGAGCAGCTCGTGGGGCTGGACCAGCTGCCTCTCCTGTCCTTTAGCTTGGCAGTCCCAGCAGAGAGAGCACCTGGTCAGGTGAAGGTTTGGTGTTTGTTTATTCAGTCTTTGCCTGAGAATGAACCTCAGTTACCTCCTTGGAATACAACTTGGGAATCTGCTCTTGTACAATAAAAGGGTGTTTGGGGCAGCAGTGACCTTCAGGGTGTGGGGTGTGTGTATGATGCTGGTGGGTGTTTTGGCTGAGCAGGTTGTTTAGCCTTTAGGGAGGTAGTTTCTCTGAATGCAGTGTTTTCTCTTGATACCAAAAAGCAGCATGAGTGTTTGTGTCTGTACTTTGGGATAAAAATCCCCATGGAGTACAATCAATGCACATTGTATGGATTATTGTTTGTGTATTTTGCTTTAAAACCTACTTGCTGAGGCTCTTCAGGGCTGTAAGACTGCAGTGCTGATGTGCAAGTTACACCTTCAGTAGCTGTTCAGTTAGGGTTAACCTCACACATTACTACAACAAGTGTATTCTGAAAGGAATGCAAGAAAGAAAAATAAGAAAGAAAGATGACTAAATATTGTTGGCACTTGAATAAAACAAAAAACACAGAGTAATAATTCCCACAGTCCCTGCAGTCATTCCTGAATTTTTAATATTGCTTTGTTTATTGTACCTTTACATTGCAGTCATGTTGTTTACCAAATAATTTCAGGTCATTGTAGTTGGAGAGTGATGGCTTCCCAGAGTCACATTTTCTAGATGTCAATATGTGGTAGAAACTCCTGGCTGGGTTCTGTTCTTGTTTGATTTGATTGTGGGCTGTTAAGTTTGGGAGATTTTTAAATAATTTTTTCAATTGTGAGGTTACAAATGAGTCATTCTAAAGTGTTTCCCTTTCAGTGTTTTTAATGTTTGGGAAAAATAAATCTAAAAAGGCCTTTATATTTTTTCCTCACTCTTTTATTACCAGATCTTAGAAGTGAAAGCCATTTTATAATTACTTTCATGATATAATTATAGCCCCATACAAATATTTAATAAAAAAATTCAGAATTCATATGAAGTGCAAGCTGCACAGGCATTTCAAATGCAATATAATTGCATTAGGGTTATACTCCCTTATTTTGGCAGTGGGGCCCAGAGAAGTTCATTTTAGGCTCTGTTCTGCCTGAAGGAGCACAGATGACCCTGGTACAACAATCACAGGCTCCAAAAGGCACCAGCAGAACTGGGCAGGTAAACAGACACTTCCCCCTCAGTAATTCCCAGTTTCCAACACGGGCCTTTTTTCAGAGCAGTGGCTGAGTTTTTTATGTTGCTGAAGGAGCAAACAGCAAGGGCCATGCACTGCTCCTGCACCTCTGGGGAAAAGGAGTTCACAGCAGCAGCAGATGTTAACCAAAGTCACCAATTGTACTTTTAACCTGCCTTGCTGTGGTGGGAGACATGGCACTTCCATTTGTGTCTGCACTGGGCTCTGTTTGCCCTGAGCTGCTTTTGATGCTCGCTGCTGCATTTCAGCAGTGCAGGGCTGCAGGCTGTGGTTCATGCTCCTGCAGCTGTGTCCCTTGCTTAGGGGGATCTGAGCCTGGTGGAGATGGAGAGCTAAAGAGTTAAGCTCCCAGTGGCATCCCGCATCCTGCTCCTTGTACACCAGCTCCTCTGTTCCTTGCTCAATTTTCACAGTCTTTACAAAAGCAATTTTCCTTTGACCTATATAGGTGTTTGCTTGAGTGAAAAAGGAGTTCAGATGCCAGATTCAGCTCACTTGTGGCTGAGAGGACAAATAGACTGAGTGTGCTGTTACATTTGGGGTTACCATGTGGGAAAGGGTGAGCCTGGCTTTGCTTACATATTTAATTTGTATACACTCACATCTAATTTTTAGAGAAATGAATACATGTTACCCATAAGGAAAATGAGAATTGATACCCATTCTTTTCCCAGGGTATACATAGGACTGTGAAAATTATTCTGTTCCAATGAGTCTTCTGTTGCATCCACAGACCAGGATAATTTGCTGGAATGTTCTTTGACCAGCTGTGTCAAGAAACTCCAGGCTCTTGTGCCTTAGCCAAGCATCCTTTTATAATGGTGACAATGTAGGGCCATGCTGCAATCACAGTTAATTCTTGGATTTTCAGACTAGAAAGGACCTTTAAGAAATGATAGGCTGCTCTTTCGAGTAACACATGGGTGGATCACAGAATATCCCAGGCTGGAAACGATGCACAAGGATCATTGACTGTGACCCTTAATACCCATGGTGGCCCCCTCAGACAGAAATGGCTTGGGCTGGGCTTGTTTGCTGGGCTGGAGCATGACACCAACCTTTAAAGAAGGCTTTAGGCAATTTGTATTTAAACTTTGGTGAAAGAAATTGTGCATGCAAGGAGAAATCTGTACCCTATGCAATTGGAACAGTAATATAAAATTACACTAAAGGAGGGAATTCATTATCATGCCATGTAATCAGGTACAGCAAGCTCCCAGTCATTAGTTTTAACATGTAAGAAGAGGAAACCATAGTTCAGGAAAATGCACAGAAAGAGTAATCTCAAAAAGAGCTTAATTGTTCTTGCAATTAATCTAGTACAAAAAATTAAGGATTTCTCAAAAGATAATGTATATAAAAAATGAGCACCACAGAGGAGTGGTGGACAACAAACAGACATGAAAGTCCATCATGAATCCTCATGATAGCAGAGAATCACCCCCAAAAGAACCTGAAAATTCACTGATAAAAATCTTAAAAATCAATTTTTTAAGCATCATGGACTAACTGAAGGAAAATCAAAGTGTACTTAATATGCTGAGGTTGCTTAACACAAGATACGGCTGTTGCACCTGAATATAAAGCAAGCTGGAGTCTGACAGAGGAATGTTCCTGTAAACCTGCAAATGCATATTTAATAATCCAGACATGGTGTTAGACATTTACTGTATGAACAAACAGCTGCCACATAATGTCCTCGCTGCTGAAGGGAGCCTATGAATTCTTCTTCATCTTGCTGATTAAAGTGAAGCCAGACATAGCCATTAGAACTGTCTGCAAATGAAAGCTTTTAAATATACCTGCTCTTTCTGTGGCTCAAATCTTCTCTGGCTTATTTCAATCTTTATCCACATCTTGGTCAGGCAGAGTAAGGATAATTTTTTTTTCTGTGATGGTTCACAGGTACTGGGGAACCTTCCAGCTTAAGGAGGAAGAGCTGACCTAGTTTATAGGATGTTATTTATCTCTAAGGTTTTGCCATACATGTTATACTTTGGTCAGAAGGCACAAAAGGAGCCTAAAACTGGATATGTTTCAGGGAGATTTTGTTCTTGTGAATAAGGTAGGTGGTTAATACTACAATTAACAAATACTGAGTACAGCTAGAAGCTAATGCAGAGTGTAGAAAAAATCATCTGAAAGGAAGGAATAAAAAGGAAGACATCTTTCTCTTAGCATCACTAGGCATTTTAAGCCTCAATTCATCATATCAAACTGCTTAAATAAAGGTAATTTCCAGTTAGAAGAGGGACAGCCATTAAAAAAGCATAAGCAATATCTTGCTTTATCTCCTTTGTAATATTTTATGTGCTTTTCGTAGGACAGTGGAAGATGCGTTGTATAAAATCTCATTTTATTTGGTGCCAAACATGATCACTTTTAAAACTTAAAAAGGGAGGGATTTATTTATTTTTTACCTTATAATCACAGTTGAATTCCAGCTTGAAATGCAAAGAGGAACAGGTACAACAGGACATCGTTAGGATTTTCAAACTTGCTTTTCAGAACCTGCTCTCCCTTGTTTTATTTGAGCCAGCTCACAACACTTTAGATAACCTCCTCCTTTTTTTGCAGAACTATCAGAACAAATAGCTTCAGGTCCAGTTGTTTCAGGGAATGGTGCAGTGAGCAATTGTTTTGATGTAATTCCAAATAGGCTCCATTCATAATCCTGTGCTGAGCCTCCTGCCTGTGATGGGGAGACAGGTCCCTGGAGAAACACAGGAGTGGCTGGTGTAGCACAGACATTTTCCCTTGCACTGAGTGTGCTGGCAAGAGAGATTTCTAGGTAGGAGCTGCCTGCTTTTGCTGAACATGTTTGCTGGGTGTTTGAGCCACACATAAATGCCAGGTTTGCTCCTGGGAGAATGTGTGCCCAATTCACTTTTTGTGTGCCCAAGCATCAAAGCTATTGAGAAGTTAATGGAATGCAGTGTCAGCAGCACCTTTAGGAATGGGGAGTTTAGGAACAACAATGACTCTACTGATGCATGTTCTCCTTCTCTCTTCAGCTAAAACGGGCTTCAAATGAATAGTTGCTATAGGGGAATGGGTAAAGGCTATTTTTTACCCACCAGTGCATTTAAGACTATGTGTGGAGGTTCACACATGAGGGAGGTTCCCATAAAATTTATAACCACAGAAATACCATACCTATCAGGAAAGTTAATATTAAAATGCTTGATTCAGTCATTGATGTTCCTGCTAACACACGAGTCCTCAAATAAGTGAGATGTGGAAAGGATTGAAAGAAAGGAAAACAAAACACTACTCCATTAGAACATGCAACAGAGAGGGAAAGTTACACTTTTGTATTCACCTGTAACCTTATCAGGGGATGCCAGACTGTAATTCCTCTCTAGCTGCCACATGAAAATATCTTCAACAAACACAGTGATAGCTTCCCAGGAAAAGACTAATCTCTAATACAACAATAAAAAGGGCAAGGAAGAGAGAGGAGGGTTGATGTATGAGTGATGTGCAGTGCATTGTGCCTGCTCACATTTAAACCCAGCTACACCACAAAAGGCACATGTGCCCCATACCCTGGGCTGCATCCAGAGCTGCAGGGGAGGGAGGGGAGTCTGCCCCTCTGCCCTGCTCTGCTGAGACCCCAGCTCTGGGGCCCCAGCACAGGAAAGTCCAGAGGCCACCAGAATCACAGGGATGGAGCATCTCTGCCATGAGGAAAGGCTGAGGGAATTGGGGCTGTTCAGTCTGGAAAAGAGAAGGCTTCAAGGAGACCTCATTGTGTCCTTCCAGTACCTGAAGGGAGCTTGCAGGAAAAATAGGGACTATTAACATAAGCAAGAGGAAATGGTTTTAAATGGAGAGTGGGTTTAGATTAGAAATTCTTTCATGTGAGGGGTTGTTCCCGCAAAGAGAAGTGCCTTAATCTTCCCACTGTCACTGAGAAGCCAAGCACTATTGGCACCCTGACATTTTTCTAGCAGCCAAAACCATAGTAACCATCAGTGCTCTTCCTTGCCATATTCTGTGCTAACAATAGTGTCCCACAGGTGGAGGGTGGAGGAAACTCTAATTCATTGCAGCCTGATTTGCACTGTCCTCTCATCTGTGCACTAGAATCCCCAAATTCCTCCCTACTTATTTCCCTGTGATCATGGAAATGCTGACCCGAGCAGGGTCTCTTCAGAGGCTGTGGTGCAGGTGCTGAATTCATTCTTTTACTGATCTAGACTCTTCCATGGCTTCTGTCTTCTGTTTTTACCACTGACATTAAAAATGCTGTTATTGCTGTTCTCAAGAGCAAGTTTCACTCAGAGCAACACGACCCTGTTTCAGCTGTATTTTCATACAGTGACCAGAACCCAGTGCAGAGGCTGTGGCAGAGCCTGACTTCTCTCTGATCCCTGTGCAAAACCAGCTGAGGTGTCACTGCAGCTGCCTCTTCACAAACTTAAACAGATTTTTCCAGAACTAATGTTCTATTTTAAGGTTTTGAAACTGCATTAACTTAAGGATTTGTACCTAACACTGCTTTCTTTTTCTCTAAGCACCTGTAGAAATGCTTTTGTGAAGCAGAAATCTAATGATCTTATTGCAGAACTTTGAAAGATAATTGAGTTGTCTCACATAAACTAATGTCTCTTATTCACTCCTGTTGAAAGATCACAAATCTTTCTTTGGTGTGAGCTAGTTCTTATGGAAATTGTAGTAAATAATGTATGTATGCATGGGCCAGCTAATGTAGGACTGTGCAGTGTTTGGTTTTGAAGAATTGTGCACACTTAGCAGTGCAAAGGCAGAGAGGAGGGAGGAGGAGCAGTTAGTATTTCATATCCATGCATTGCAGGAAATAAAAGTTAACAGCTCTAGTAAAATTCATATGCTAGATAACTGTAGAGCTGAAGAGACAGTGAATCCCAGAGGGTTAACTCCTCCTCACCTAAGCAAAGTAAATTATTTGACTTTTTGAAATGTCTTCTGAAATGTAATAAAATCTGAAGGGGGTAAGGATCTTCATCTCATTAATACAGGGTCCCAGCAAATGTCATTTTCTAAGCTGCTTTGGGAAATGGGATTCTTTTCAGATTTCAGCGAATAGCTCACAGTCACAGTGTATTACTTTAGCAGCACATTTCTCTTCCTTACACATTACATGCAGCACAGTTTAAACAGTAGAGTGAGCTTATTTTGGCTTCATTCCTTTATATGAACAGGGAGAATTTTGATTTGCTATATATTTCACTGCTACTGTAGATTCCCTCTCCATCTTAAATGGTAGTTTATTAAGATTAAGTGCTTTCTTATGTAGATGTATTGAAAGGACCTTTGATTTGGTTTAAATTAAATTTGATTCAATTAAAATGTAAGATAGATGGAAGCACATTTGTGAAGAGAAAATGAAAAAGCCTCCATTAAAGAGAGCCAAAGCCACAATAGACATGGAATCAGGAGATTGCTATCAGGTAGCAATCAGGTTGTGAAAACTGGATACCAGAACATTACTTTCACTGAGGAGCCCAACCTCCTGGTGTCTAGGTGGGCATACAAAGAGCAAATCACATGGCTCATACCCTACGAAATTTTCCAAAGTGACTGGGTCATGTCTTGTTAGCATTCAGCACCACTGCTTGGGCATGAAGGGAGAAAGAAGAAAAGAAACATGAAAGGAGACATTAAAGGAGGGGAATGAGAAAGGAAGAAGAGAAGGATTTGTGAAGGCATTATGAACCCAATCCCTTTTCCTTTGTACTCTCCTTGACCCACCTGAAATCCAGGCTCTAGGATGTCCCCTGGACAGGGCCAAAGAGGATTGTGTGTGGCTCATCTGCTCTCACATCACTGCTGGGGACCCCTGGAAAGTTTGCCTTGCTGCTGAAGCTTCCAGTGGCCTCCAGCCTCGGCTGCTCGTGTGAGCAGGGTCGGGGTGAGCAGTGGCTTGGAGCCCAGGCACCAATAAACACTCGTCCTGTAAATCCTGAGTGCCAGGGGCCCCAGCCTGGAGGAGGGAGCCCAGCCTCTCCTGGGGCTGAGGAAACTTGCCACAATGGAGACCACTCTGCAAAGTCAGGATTTTGTTCCATGCAGACCACGCCACGCTTAAGCAGCTTTGGGCCATTTCCAACACAGACCAAATTTAATCAGGAGTCCTATTTCATTTCACTGTGAGCAGCCAGAGCTGCTTACCCTTTGCATCAAGTTTAGAAAAGCCTTCTTTTTATCCCCTTTTTTTCTTTGCATATGTATGCTTCACTTCAGACCCGGAAATGCGTAAAGGCTTTGGCATTCAGCAGCATTATATATAGATAAGATATTTTACCACTAAGTCATTGTATGGTTATAAGTCACTATGATTAATGCAGCAGAGATGTTGGTTTAGCCATTTCAGTGCTAATAGGCCACCAAAGAAACAGTTCATTTTGTCAGTTATGTATAAACTCCCTTCTCATTTACATAATTGAAATTCTTTAAAATGGTTGGATTTTTTTTAGACTGTCAAAGTTAAATATTTAAATTCTCAGCCCTGCTTTGAAGATTTTATTTTTTGCTTTCTAAGGCAGTCACAAATATAAAGTTTAATGTTAGAATCTTGATTTTAGAAACAGTCATCTGTAAGAATGCCAATTTCAACACTTTGTCTTTATTTAGTGAACTGCATTTAGATCTTTTTCTGTCTGTTTCTTGAGTAAAATTACACATCATGTTGACCTAGATCTAATATTTTTCACATGTATAAAGTTATTTAAATTTGCAAAAGTTTTTATCTCTGTGCTGCTTGGCACCAATTAATGAGTGGTTGTCCCTAACTTTGCATTAATATCCTATTTTTAAAAACAGGTAGTTTAAAAGAAACAAAGTGGGATTAGGACAAAGGAAAGAAAACAGTAAAATTCAATTTTAAAAAGGAGTCACTAGATTTAGATATATGTCTATAAGCACAGTGTTCTTGGAGTAAGTGCACAGATACATGACTTTGCTAGCAAAACTAACTCATAGTGTGTTTTCTGAGTGCACATTAGGAAGAATAAATAGACTGTGGAAAAATGTATTAGGTATTAAATAGGTCGATAATACATAATGTGCATTTCTGTTAATTGATGCAGTCAATGTACAGTGTAATAGCTGCCAAGGAGCTGTTGTGGTGCATGCTGTGAAGACATATTAAAACAATACACAATAGTCATTTAAATTCTAATAAGTCCTTTAACATACAGCAGCATTGCATCCAAGAGTATCTCTACGATTTCCCTGTCTCAAAGGGACAGGCTGTGTGGTTTCATTTCTACAGTACTGGTAGAAAAGAAATTATGAGCCCAGCTACTTCTAGTGTATGGACTAAACTGTGTGTGTGCATCATGTTTGGGTGTCAGGAACCCGAGTTTATTTAGCCTAAAGGAGATTGAATAATCTTTGTGCTTTTAGTAGGAGCATCTAAATAGCAGTTCCTGATAGTGCAGTGCTGATAGCTGCTTCAAAGGGTCTTTGCTGATTAAAAAGCAGTTGTGCATGATTCTTTTAAACACCTCTATAACTACTTGCCTGTGTAATCTAATGCACTTCAAACATGTGAGGTGTTCATAGGTTTTGACCTCAGTAAATGTAATAGCAACGGATAAAGAATTTTTCAATTACCAGAGAACAAAGCTTTGTGGCTAGGAAAATGCAGTGATACAGTGAGATACAGTATTTATGGCACAGGAGGAAAAATGGGCACTGAACAAGGAGAAAGGATAATAAAGGTAAAGGATGTTATTTCCCATGTATAATTCTCTGGACAATACTGTATCTTTAAGAACATGATGCCCAGAAGCAGTGATCACAAATTAATCAAATATCACCTGAACTAGAGCTGAAAAGGACTGAGTTAATAAAGCAGAGAGGGAACTAAAAGGAAGGAGAGCATGGAAGTGTTGTTTCTCTACTGGACTACAGCAATAAAGATGAGTGGTTTAAAAATTGCAGTAAATATGTATTTCACAAAGAAATACTATGATATTTTTGTAGTTCATATATTAAAAATAAAATAAAATAAAATCTGCCTTTAGGGATTTATACTGTAAAACCAAAGAACTAATCCTTTTATAGTATCACCATATGGGAAGCCTCCTAATCCTTGTCAATGACTGTGTATCCAGTTACTCCATCAGATCAGAAGTTTTTGACAAATTCCCCTTCAGTCAGACTTGTCTTGGAGCAAAATATTCTTGGATGTCTTGAAAAAGGCTGTAGAAAAGCTGCTCTTTCAGTATGAGATACTGTACAGAGCCTTTGAAAGTTCATCCAATGCATTTTGTTTTATGCTAAAGAACTGTTGCCACTCAGCTGTCACCTCCCATTTGTCTCGAGTGTACCACTGCAAGACTCAGAGTTCAAAGGTGGGGATCAGAATTTAGAGCAGTGACAATTGCTGGAGCTGAGTTTAAGGTACACCTCCTGGCAAAATGAACAAACATGTCCTGGAGCTCACTTTTCACACCCTTTAAATCATTAATAATTAGATATATTGCCTGGGAAAATCTTAACTAAAAACTTGTGCAGCAGACGATCTTTGCTGCATTTGGCCTCATTAGTTTTTACTGAATGAGAATAGCTCAGCTTTTAAGAGAACCAGTTTTAAGGAGACAGAAGATAATTTGTGCCGCAGTTGCAGTCCTGCTCCAAAACTAAACCCTATGTCCATATTTGATTTCACAGGAAAAGTGGCCCACAAGTGCTGGAAACATGCCCTGGTAGTAGCAAGCCTGGATGAGAATTATCTAGCTTGCACAAGCTAATTTTCAAGCTGTGATAGTTCAGTTTGGAAGGAAGGGATGGGGCTTTGCTGCTCTCTGGCAGTGCTTGTCTCTTTTGGCCCAACAGTTTTTCTGCTTTCTGCAGCCCTGCTGATCTGCAAGCTGCCAAGATTACCACCTCTGTCTGTTTTTAAAGAGCAGCTGATAGCAGGAGTGAAGGGGAGCAGGCAAGTGCCTTCCACCCAGAGAGCAGCATCATGGAAGAGATCACCATGGCAGCAGTGTTCTTAAGTGCAGAGGCATTTTCTATCATTGTCCTTCTACACCAGCTCCCCAACTGGAATCTTTTCCCCTAAAGGTGGCAGCCCCATTGCAGGCTGGCTGCCAGGTGCAGGTGCCAGCTCAGAAATGCCCCACTGAGGCAGGCTGGAACCCAGAGAGAACAAGCCCTGCCTTGCAGGGTGTGTGGCACAGGCTGCAGGCAGGTGCAGGGATGGGTGTGGGTTGTGGCACTGGTGACACCACACCACTCATGTGCTGCCTTCCCCTTGCTGGGAACAGGCCTTGAGGTTTTTTTCCTTGTCAGTGCCTCTTCTTTTCGGTGAGACACAGCAGGGAATAAGCTCATGAGTGAGCCACCTTAGGAGCTAGCTACACGAAATGCACTTAGATTCCTCATAAAGTCCTGGAACTGCAATAGGTTTGAGATAATTACACCACTATTATGCTTGATTGCTTAAATATACTTTAAGAATTCATAAACAAGCGTAGACTCCTCATGAAATAATAATGAAATAAACATGGCAGATGCAAATTTCCATTTCAAATTTAGATGAGGTGCCTCTGAGTTCAGTTTGTTATTAATTTTACTGAAATACAGCATATGTAATTTGGCTATTTAGATGCAACATTCTTCCCCATAGCCTCTGGCCTGCTCTGTACACATTGCCTGAATGTCACACTGAACCCTCTGTGTCTCATGGCATATTTCAGGAAGATTCTGCTGTGTCTGTATCTCTTACATTGCTGTTCCTTAGTTACTCTCGAGCATTTTAGGGTGGATCTTTCATGTCCCTTCCAACCCAAACCATTCTGTGATTCCATGAGGTGTTATCCAATCTGCAGGAACGTGATGGGTCTCCTGCTACCCGTGCCTGGGCCAAAACACAAAGCAGCTGGGCTGTTTGTCCCCATCCCTTAGTGTGCGTGGCCTTTGCTTGGCAACCAGCTTTCTATTTCAGCTGGAATTATGGATACCAGGAACTCAGCAGTGCCTGTGTTGTTTATCCCCCTCAACAGGTTCTGTCTCTGCTTCTGTCTCTGCTTCCTGATCTCTTCTGTGGCACTGAATGCAGTGAGCTGGCGCTGGAATTTAATGTTTTCACTGCTCTCTGGACAGCAGGACTAAGTCTCTTAGGGGCTATAAAAAGAATACAAAATGTTCTGTCTGTTGGCCAAGCCTTCTACTGGCCAGGATGTGTCTTTCACCTTCAAATGTCTTTAAGAACAGCACCATTTTGAGCAAAAAAAGGCAAAAAATTGTTATGATAACAATACTAGAAGGAAAGCAAGTGCAACACTGATGAAAGAAAGCACAAATTTAATATTTCCAAGTGAGTCTTCCCAATATCTGAATTGAAGCAGATAGAACGAGAAAATGCGCTGTTCTTTCTATTTAAAAATGAACAGTACTTTAACTATTCCTTTTTATTTCAAGGAAGGTTTAATTACAATGACCTAGTGTTTGAGAGCTCTTGGCAAAAGCTGTTTTCTTAAAACAGTAACTGTGTTGCCCAAGGGAAATAAAAAGGTTAAGTTTCTCAGAGAAACCCAAGAGAAATGTGCCTTTGCTCTAAGAAGCTTTCAGCATATTGGTGAGCACAACAGACAAACATTGGTTGGAATTGCCTGTGAAGGACACGGTGATGATAAGCAGGATCCATCTCAGTGAGTTATTTTAGCAACCCAGTGTGCTCTGCCCCTGCCAGAAACACCAGACATGGAGTTCACCCAGGGATTCTTTAGATTTACCAGTGGTTGAGAACAGAAATTACAGGTAGTTTTCCTTTCATCTCTTCTTTCCCATTTATATTTCAAGGTCATCATCATCCCCTTAATATCAGGACCCCTCCCTGGAGCAATATGCGAAGATTACTCTTATTTTCTTGGAGGTAATGCTATGAAATTACCTATAGTCTTTGGGTAATTTACACAGTCATGTGGATGAAATCTTATTTTTCCTAGAGAGATTGCCATCTGCTAGTAGACTGCTTTGCTGCCATGTTGCACAAGGTTTACTGAAAACTCTCGACAAAGATTTTTCAATCTTCTATAAATTTAGTATTTTTAATGTATTTTCATGTTCCTTTGATGTGTAGTAGTAAGCTGTATTTAGTTGTCAAGTGTAAGGGCTGACTTCACCCTATGAGGATTGTGAGATCTTTTTAAAAGTTATAGCAGGCTTAAAAAAAGAGCTAAAAAGACAACTGCTATAATTTTTAGTAAAATTTGCTAACTTTTGTTTTGCATTTTAATAGAACATTTATATCTAGTTTTTTACCCTCACAATCAAAACAAGCTGGTGCCAGTGTTCACCTGGCAAGTATTTATGTAGCAATTAGAAACTCATAGAGAAAACTCTCCTCTGGCTAGCCAAAGGAGGAGTGCCATTACATTCTAGAAAATATTTTCCTCTGTGCAGTACATTTTGCATCTATTTACCTTCAGAATTTTTTTTTTCATTCACCCTTTCTGATTTCCTGCACTGATTTCAGGGAAAGTATGTATAAGCTCGTGAATAAAATGGGTGTTCATGTTCAATACTGGATCTGTGTACAGCCCCAGCAGCGTGAAGCACCGTGCACAGGGAGGGTTCATGAGGGCACACAGAGACAAAGCTCCATGCTGAGGTGGCATTGCTGACAGTAGGACAGAAGAAAGAAGCTGAAGTAAGATTGCTTCACTGTCAAGTACCTGAGTAATGGGATTCTCTCTTTTCTGTGGGTATGTAAGATAGGACATGCATTAATGTTTGAGGTACTGGCGTTAAGGTCACTGAGCACTACACGGCCCAGATCTAAAGCAGTCAGTGAGACACGGCCTAATGCCAATATTTGTAATTGGAGCAGGACTTGTTTAGACAAAGAGGGATGTGAAAACCAAATAGCACTGATTTGTTGTCCATCAGGAACTGGACATCAGCCTCCACTCAAAAAATTCTGCAAAACTTGGGAAGAGGCCCTATTTAGTCACATTTTATTGTGGGTACCAGTGCTGAGTTCTGCTGAGTCAAAGTCATTGCACTTTTTTACTTTCTTATTTTAATATTTGTGATCCAGGGCATTGATTGGCATTGGTAATGTTAATTTCTAGTGTATATATACACACATTGTCTGTCTCTTTTGTACACACACCCACACACACCTCCCTCTGGTTTTGGTTTCCATTATCTGCCCACCTGCCCATTGCAAGAAATTTCTCTGAAAGGAGGTTGGTGTGATGCTGTGTAGAGACTGTCTTGGTCAGCACAGGCACAAGCTGAATGTGCTGGCTTCATTTTAACACCCTGACCCTGCAAATGTGGAGATGGAAGAGCCACAGCTGAAGGTGTGGGAGAGGAGGGGGAGCTCAGCAAGGTGGAAGCAGCTTCCCCTGCTGTGTCACAGGTTTCTGCACCCCTGGCCTTTCCCCAGGCCCCCTGTCACACACTGGACGGGTGTGCAGGGTGTCCTTTTATGGCTGAATTTTGCTATTGCTGAGGCAGCCTTCTATTTATTTATTTGTTGTTTTTTTACAAGAGAACATTAAGGCCCTATTTCAGTTTTGAAGGCACTTTGAAATCTCTGAAGAGGACCAACAGAGGAAGTTCCCTAGCAGTTCAAGTTAAAAGAAGTGAAGATTGTAGTTCCTGTGCCCTTACTACCTTAGATAACTTTAATTTCAATAGATTTAGGTATTAACAGGCTTTTGCTCTACCCTTTCAGATTTTGAATTTCACTTTAGGCTAATATCAATTTTTTAAAAGTGAATTTACAAATAAAGTTGTATGATTCCAGGGCATCCTTGGCTCACTTCACACTGGGCAAGACATCAAAAGAAATTGGTCAGGTTTCCAGCACTAGCACACATTTATATCACTTTCCCTATAAGAATGTGATTAAACTAATAAAAATGGGGTTTTGCCTAAAGCACTCTGAATTTCTTAGATTTAGCATATCTTCACAGTGACAATTTTGGCTTTCTCATCATGCCCTTTATGCAGATTAAAGGTAAATATGTCCTGAATGATTGATCAGATGGGATCTGTACTCTTGGAATGTATAATTCTAGCAGCTATAATTTAGCAGCCTGTGCAAGTGTGTGTTGATATACATACAGGTATTTACAGACAGCACACACCTCTGCTTTTCTCTCTGCTCTCCTGATGCACACATGGCAGGTTCTGTGTAGAGCCTGTCTCACTGGATTCCAGCTTTCTGTCTGGTACAGGTACAGCCTGTGTCACATTGCTCTTCAGAATATCTGTGTGCCACAGAGATGTCATCATTCCCAGCCAAGGGATTTCACTGCTCAAATGTAATGCTGAAACCCAGGTCACGGAACAATTTAAGGTACAGTGTTTCCCAACAAACCAAATCTTAGCTTGAGTTTTTCAGCACTTGAGCAGAAATTCCTAACAGTCTTTCTGGACCTGGCAGGTGTGGAGAAAATTAAATTGTGGCATTTCCATGTAAAGAGATTGCTTCGAGTCATTTCTTCACAATCAGGAACATTGAGATGGAAATAGTGACAAAGAGCTTTATTCCCAGAGGCTTCTGTTTCTAGAGGAATGGCCCATAACAGCTCTGGATAAACCACACCAAAATCAGAGAAAGATTTATGAGCTGCACTGCTGTGAGATGAAGAGTACCAAACAAAGTGAAGCCAATCCATGAACTGTGAGTTACTCATTTCAGGAGCTCCTGCCAAGCTCTGCAGAGAGCTGTGGAGGTGGGAGACTGCAAACCCTTTGTTCCTGAGGCTTTTCCAGCTGGCCTCTGCGAGCACCCCGGATGCTGCAGGGGTTCCCCAGGACTGGCCTCCCAACGCTCTTTGTGAAAGGACCATGTGATGGCAGCAAGAACTTCAGTACTGAAAACTCTCCCAGATTTCTGATGCAATGCATTTATGGGTGCTCAGTGCACTTTTTAACCAAGAGCTGCAATCCTCCTTTGGATGGAGTCACACTGGCTTAAAATCTTGGGGGTATTGCTTGATAACGCTACTCTCCTCCCTACATGGAAAATGTGATATTTAAAAACCACATATTGTAGAGTTAAAGTGGAGTTTTATTTACTTTCCTTGAGCTACCAATAAGCCCACAGTCAGAGCAGTCCAAGTTTCTGATAGTAAGCAAAGCCTAGTAGAGCAATGCAGGTTTTTGTGAGAAAGCTTCATCGTTTCATCTTTCTTTACTTGCTTCCTGAATCTCTGTAATTTACAATGTGTTCACAGAAGAATTGGGGCTACATGGCCATGGCTGGAAGCTCTGAAAATTAATTGTCCTGAGCAATCTCTGTATTTGTTTTCCTTTTGAGCCTGTAATGCAATGTTCTGCTTGGGTCCTCTGAACACGGCTGCAGTCGACTTTTAAAAGGAAACTGCCACCCCTCCTATCACTGGAACACATAACTGTACAAAAGGAAGCTGACAGAACTAATTTGAGCTTTTTCCCTGGGAGGTCAGCTGGCAATCTTTGTTTAAATACTGTGAATGTTATTAAATTTAGTCTTTATTTCATTTTTAATCTGAAAATTCAGCAGTCCAGCTTTGAATCCATTCCCACCCAGAAGTGAAGATCAGGTCTGTGTCTCGAGCAGTCAAACAGGTCTGTAACCTGCTGTGTGGTTTGTAGTGCAGTCCAGGTTCTGTGCCATTATCAACCATCTGGATCATGAATTAGTAACTCTGAACATAAATATCCATAATACATACTACATGTGTAATTTGTACTTGGTAGCTAAAATTCAGCCAATGGAGACGGCGCTTGCCCTGCTGTGTCCTCCTTGCTAACACTTTTAGGAGGGTAAATTGTCAATTGGCATGGAAATACCTGACTCTTACATAAGATTGATGGCAGCAATGGGGTACATGTTTTCACTTAACAATGCAAATCCAGGGTTGCAGGGGTCTGGCAGTGTCATTTTACAGAGGCATGAATTTCCATCCTGTGTCTAGTTCATGGAATGGTGTAAGCAAGGATTAATTTGACATGTCAGAAATTGAAAGGATAGCTACATTTAGAACTATAATCTTCCCTTATAACATATTAATGACAGTTTTATATCTGTGTCAAAAGGCAAATGTACCTCTTATTACCCTTAGTAGTAGAGTATATTTTATTTATTTTATTGGTAAGACAAAGGACACAAAATGTGAATTGGTATTTCAGCCAATTGTCTTTAAAATTACAGAGTGTAAGGGTATAATTTCTATCTTCCAAAATGCTAGCTGGATTTCTTAATGATGCCTAAAGGTTGTGGTGCCACTAGGAGCAATTACTGTTATGCCTCTCATTGCTGCCCTTTAGTAGGAGTGAAGCCAGAGGCCTAACTGCAAAAGTCAGAAAAAAACACCAATCCTTTAAACTGACTATTGTAACTGCTGGAGATTTAACTGATGTCTCTACTTCTTTGTTGAAAATTGCTGGTTTCCTGCAGTAGCTTAACTTCTTACAGTAGGTGATAAAGGCAGAATGCTGAGATAAATTCAGTTATTAAGGAAATATTTACTTAACAATTTAATGAATCAAACCATATTTGAGTATTTTAGATCACGACTACTGAGAAAATTAATCCCAAATTATCCTCAAGTTTTTTGAGGTAATTTCAGTTATTCTTGAATGAAGCCATGTAGAATGTTAATATGGCTGGCAGGAAGACTCTGGTTCCAAGGTGCACAAAAACATTACTGTGAAATCAGCTTCATTTTCACTGCAATGAAAAGACCTTTTGAGAGATTTTACAAAATGTGAGTGCAAGTAATCTGCTGCACTTGAAAGCTACTAAGTGCTCAGAGCATTCCTTAGGCATGAGCCAGGTTAAAGCTACTGAGAGAAACAGCCAAGTGATTTGAAGCTAGGTTTTCTGCATCCTACATGGCTGTTCTGGTCCTTTTTTGAAATTTCCCTGTATTTTAGTATGCTGACTGCTTTATTAAATAATTGGAGGTGTGGTGGTTTCCTGTTGTCCCTTGCTACCAGCCAGATAAGTTTTTCAGAGTGAAGGGTGTTCAGATGAGCAGCTTTGTCCATCCCTGGGGCTCCTTCTGCGCTGCCTTGGCTCAGGAGGCTTTGGGTGCCAGGCTGCTGTGCCACAGCCACGTGTGCAGCTCCAGGGCAGTGGCTTTGGTGAGGAGGGGCTGGCTCCCTTCAGCCCCTGCAGCTTCCTCACAAAGCTGCTCTGGGATCATCTGTCTTCTGCACCTCGAGCTGCAGATCCAGCTGGAACAGTGCCTCTTTGCTCTCCTGGCCTTGAACCTGCTTTTCCAGGCTTTAAGGAAAAGAGCACCAGGGATGGAATTTTTTGGACGTTGTCAGGAGACAAAAGTTGCCTCTCAGGTCTCGTGCTCGCTCTGTAGCTGATCTGTGTTTTTGTGGGGCATGAGGATCCTCCTGCAGGGGATGGTGCTGGGAGCTGGGCAGATCTTCAGGAGGAAGCCAGTGATATAAGGCAAGCATTGATATTAGAAATGCTGGTTCTCGTGGTAGCTCAGGAAGGTGATGACAGCCTGATGTGAGCTGGGGTGTCTTTTCCCCTTTCTTTGTGCTACTGCCTTATTTGAGAGGAGATGGCTGCAGAAACATGCCCCTTGTAAATGCAGCTCTCAAATTCTGCCTCTGCTTTGGTCTCTTTCAAAATTGAATGGGAAGCACTTAGTAGAACACTTGATAAAATTTTGAGTTTTCTATTCTGAAAGCTTTCCTTAGGCTGCCTTATGATTTCTTAAGTGGCACATTCCAGTGGCTGATTTGGCTACTAGTTACACAGCACGTCACTTGTAACAGAAAAAAACTAATTTATGGTTGTAAAAATGCATGTGGGCACTGCCCTTAGCTGCCATATCCACCTCAGCCATGCCACATCAGTTAATATTAAAATCCTGGTACTTTTATATTTTGTGGATTATGTGCTGATAGCAGAGAAACGCTGACTTCGTCAAGGTTTGGGTTTTGGTTTGTTGTTTTTTTTTTCTCTATGAACATCATTTGATCTGTGAAGAAGGGAAGACAGGAGGTCAGTAAGAAGCAAGACTGGGTCCAGTTTGCTTTGGGGCAGGGCCCATGGCCGTGGCCCAGGTCCAGCAGGGCTGCAGCCATGGCCATGCTCTGACTCCAGCTGCAGCACTCCCAGGCTGCACAGACACAAAGAAAGGCTTTAGGAAAGACTGAAAGCCAAGTGCAAGAAGCAGATTTGGCAGGAGAACAGGGCACAGAGGCAAGATGTCATTTGGAGAAGAAGGCAAAGGAATGGCAGAGCTCAAATAGACTCAGGCATCCTGACATCCACTCTACCATTCTGTCCCCTTCACTGCTTTGCTTGTGGAAACATCCTGCCCTGAAAAGTGGCAGTAGGAGCATACTGAAGTAACCTGTGTCAAGCTGGATGTTTCATTTTATTTTCATTTATAATTCAGGAAACACATTTTGCAGAAAAATGTCTCAATGGTTATTGTCATTACAAGCAGTGTGTGCTGCAGGAGACTCATTTTGGGCAGAGAAATATTGTGTTTGCCCTTGGAATCTTTACTACAGCAAAGAACTAACTTAAGCTCTGAATTGAATCTTTGTGATTAAAGATATCAAAGTTTAAAACTGGAAGAGGCCAAGTAAACAGAATAAATATTTCCTTTGAGCAGGACAGGTGATGCCAGTGCCATCTAAATATTTAGCATTTGTTTTCTGACATGTTCTTCTGACTGCAGTGACACCTACTGAGACGATATTGGATTCCTGTTTTACAGTATCCTGTTTCCAAATTAATTGCCTATCTGCAATCAGTCAACCATGGCTGCTGTTTGCAAGCTACATCTCCTGTACAACTCTGAACAAGTGAATTAATGCCAATTAATTTCCAGTTATTGTTTAAGAAACAGACTGATAGTTGGGCCAGCAGTGTCTCTTGCTGTCTTTATGAATAGTCTCTTGAGATCCTAACGGCCAGTGGAATAAAAGGAAGCAGCTAGGAGGAGAGCACCATCATGTGCTTTGTGAAAAATGGTGTTTGGTGATTGAGTGCCCTTCTCATGAAGGGAAACTGGAGTGCTGGGTGTCAAGAGGAAAGCTGAAAGCAATAATCCCATGGGCTGCAAAAGGAGCATGACATTGCACAACATGCAAAGGCTCCCCTTTGAAAACAGAGTTGTGTTAATAGTCACATGGTGATGATGCCCCTTGCTATGGGTGACCTTTCCTTTTTAGAAAGATACTTAGATATTTTGAAGTTTCACATATAGATTAAAAAAAATATATTACAGGGATTTTCATTCCTACCAGGAGATAGTCCAGTTTGCAGAGGTTTTTTTTATTGCTGCATCAGAATAGAGATGGAGTTTTAAATGGAGCAATTTTTATCTGTCTCAGATGTGATCTGTTTGGGCATGGCTGGATGGTGGAAGAGAATGGCAGCAAGAAATGAGTCTGGGAGAGGGAGCTGCAGCTGGGACCAGCCAGGATGGCCAAGGCAGCAGAAGCCCTGGGCTCTGGTGTGTTGGGAGCACTGCTGAGAGGGGATGGAGCGGGCTTGGGATGGGCAGGAAAATCAGTGAGAAACCAAACCTTAGTGCTGAGGGTACAGAAATCATGGCAAGTGACAACATAAGGTGCTGGGAACAAATCTATCTCTGTATGAATATATAATTGCAAAAGGCTTTGTTAATATATTGGAATTTATTCTCGTGCTGCCACTAAAAAGCACACTTAGAATTCAGAACAGTCCTCTTGCCATTGGACTGAACTGGCTCTGGAACAATTTGACTCTGCTTTTGCCTTTAGTATTTACAAGGCTGAATTAAGCTGAAAAATTAATGCAGCTAAAATAATTGCTGGGCCTATACTTCTTTGATTTGATTTTTCTTGTGTCTGGGTGAAAACTGAGAGATTTATTTTGTAAATGCTGGTGTCCCTATATTCCTCTCACTTTCATTATTGCCCATCAAGGCATCTAAGACTGGAAAAACATCAGCATCACTCTTTGAGACCAGTGCTGAGTCAGGTAGGGTTGCTTCCTTTGGATGCATTTTCCTTTCCTGGCTTCAGAGACATTCTGCATTTACCCCTTCCAATATGCACTGAACATTCTGCTGGTTCTCTGTGACTGCTGGAATATTTTCTTACAAAAGGGTCCAGAAATATGATAGAAACCACTGATAGAAACATACAAACTAACTTGTGCAAAAATTTGGGTTTATTTCTTGTGACTCACTTGAGCTGTGATATTAAGTGGATTCCTATTTATTATTAAAGTCAAGAATAAAAGAGGGATATGAGTCTTTCCCTGGAAAAGGTGAGATGTAAGGTGAACTGATCTAAACAAACTGAGAATAATGCTAATATCCTTTCTGTTATTTAAATTAAAAATAATTTTTGGGAGACACATTTTGGACTGAACCATTGTGTGGCTATTGAGTTACAGGCAGAATTTTGTGCCATTTGCTTTATTCATGGATAATAAATTATTCCTGTAATTTAATGACTTTTAATGTAATACCTACATCCATTTAAAAATCATTTTAATGACAATGTTTTAGGCACGTTTTGAGTCACGTGCAGCTTTTTAGAAGGGTGTGTATATATCAGTGTGTGCATTTCCCTCCATTTCCCAGTTTATTGACAAGGGATTCTTTGTCACCAGGCTTTCACATGCTGACACATCTGCATCTCTTGCTCTGTGCAGCAGCTGAGTTGTTCTATCAAAATGTAAAGAGTTTTCCTGGCTGGAATGCAATGTGCAGGATGAGCCAAGCCTCGGGGGTCTTGCTCACAATCAGGAGCTGACACTGATAGCATTTTGCAGATGGTGCTTGGGTGGACAAAAGAAGTGAGCATATACACATCTAATGAACGTGCTGAATTGGTTTCTGTTCAACATTTCTCACTGGACTACCAGAGAAAGGAAATTAAATCAACTCACGACAGCTATCTTGCACATCTCACCTGGGAAGGTATGCATGAGGTAGGACAGGCACTGCTTAACATTAATCAGTCTCCTGAAGTCATTACATTCATGAGGAAATGTAATTCACATGTGATTACTTTTTAATTTACTCTGTAATCACATTCCAAGTGAACAGGGCAAGCTTAAAATGAAATTTAAAAGTCAAATACTGCTTTGTATTAAGAATTCACAATTTTTATATGCACTTAGGTTAATAAAGATTTTACAATAACCATTTGTGACTGTACATATAATTTTTTGATGGAAGCTGGTGCCATACTTTGGTTAAAATGTATTTGAATTTTGTCCAAGCATTGTAGTGGACCCTAGGAATTTCAGGATTATGTTTCAAACCAAATTTTCATCTTGTTTAAACTTTCTTATTTTAATAATAAACCAAAACAAACCGGATATATCCCAGATCTCAGTTTGCATGAATTAATGCACTCTTAGTTTCTGCTTTGCCTCTGAGGCAAATTATACATTTGTTATATCCATCCTCAGGAGAGGCAGGCAGGAATTCCTAGAACCAGAACTGATGTTATAGAATGACAAATGTGGATGTACAGTCACTTCATGCTTTCTCAAGAGTTTCTTGCACTTTTGCCTTGGTCCTAATTTCAGTGGATCAGTGGTGAAATTCCTGTTTGTCATAAGCTCGGAGCTTTTCAGAATAACAAGCCTTGAAATCATCTGAACTTTCATCACTTTTGGCTCTGTGCTTCCCAGCAGGTCAGAAGGTCTTTCAGTGTTGCTGCATCTGAGGACTGGAAGGAAAGGTGAGCACTGCAAGGATGCCCGGGGTAAATTAAAGCCATTTTACCTTGGTTTAGTATAAAAGACAAAGCAAACTCTTCCCTATAACACCGGATTTTTGTTTTGTTGGTGCAAGTCCAGCCCTCCCTGTGGGGTGTGAAGCACTTTGTGCTTTCCCAGAGCGTGCAGAGCCCAGTGGTGTGTCCCAGAGCCCTGATCCCAATTGCCCTTGCCTGGGATAGGGGCTCTGGCAGCCACAGAGGGAGGACAGACCCTGAATTTGCCTCTGTACCCTCATCAAGCTGAGGCTGGAGAGCCAGGTGGCACACTGGCTGTCACTGGGTATTTGCTTCTCGGAGTTTCTGGGCCCAGGAAGCTGGGAAGGGCACTCTCCTTTGAGCTGGGCTCAGCCTGTGCGTGAGGAGAGGGTTGGGAGGGTGCTTAGTGCTGGAAAAGGGTTGTAATTATCTTATTCTGCTTGTGTCCCTTAAAAGAATGAGAAAAAAACCCTTTTTTTTTTCCCCTTTCACAGTTGGCTCTGTGGAAGTGTTGATTTGATACATATGTTGTAAATGATCTCTTGGCAAAGCAAGGCTGTGATTAAAAAGGTAGCAGCCACCTACGTACAAATACGTGCGGGTTTGGATTTTGCTTCATTTTCTCCTGCTTGTGGCAGAGCCCTCTCTGCACTCTTTATTCCTGCACAGGGAAAGGGACACTAGGGCTGGAGGAATTCCTGTTGCCTCCTCCCTTCATCAAGCAAGGAAGAATATTCTGCCACGAGAGCTCTGCTTTCCGAGTTCCTTCTCCCAAAAGCCTCGTGCCCTTTGGTTTGCCTGCAGCATCTTCCAGAGCAGGAGAACAGATGGGCAGCCCTGGCCCTGACCTGGCAGCTCTGCTGCAGCCCTTGCCCCGGAGCTGCCTGGCTCTCAGAGTGGCCCCTGCTTCCCTGGGCAGCCTGCATGTCCTGTGGCACCACGGCTGTGCCCTGTGTCCCTGTGCCCTCGCACTGCCCCTCGAGAGGGAGGGATCAGAGGAACCGGGGACGTCGCTTTTCTCTGGGACCTTTCCGTGGGAGGGAGACGCCTTTGAATCTGGAGCTTCCTCTGCTGTTCTGCTTGCTGCTCGCTGCTGGTTTGATCCCAGGTTCTGATTCCTGATCCCAGAGCCTGGAACCCACCTGCAGAAAGGAGACCATGCTGCTAGCATGTAAAATGTGAACACAGATTTTATTTTGTGAAGCATTTTTCATGTTTGCCAGCATCACTATAAAATCTATGTTTTGGTACCATTTCTTGGTTGACTGGCCTAGTATTTAATTTTGAAGACTCATGGTGTAAGGTGGTCAAATGTGGCTAAGTATAAACTAGGATCCTCAGCCTCCTAAAATGCAAAATAAACCTCCAAAAATCCTGTTAAAAAAAAGAGAACAGAGACCGTGGTTGCATGGTTCTTCCTGGACTCTTTAAGTCTTTGCCTCCATCATGTTTAACATCGCAAAATGTTGTTAGATGAGCCTTCAGGTCAACTTCTGGGTCTAAGCTCCTTGGGAAGTTTTACCTTCAAAGCAGAGATTGTCAGTTAAATCAGGCTTTGTTGTGTCCCTTGCTGTTTGTGTGACTTATGCTATCACGGTGTGTTTCAAGCTTCAATAGTGAAAAACTTCTATAAAAGGACAAGCAGAGGCTTTATATATTTCTGAGGCAGATAACCTTCATAAATAAGGGCACTGAGCATGCTGTTGCTAAATTACACCTAAAATATGGTGAGATAGTTGGAATTAGGTTTCCCATGTGCTTGATCTGTGCCCAGCTCTTCGTATGGGTTTATGGAGCATGAATAATGAAAGAGACTTTGTACACTAACATCTGGAAAGTCATAAAAGTGTATTTATCACCACCCAAGATAGCAAAGCTGAAAAGTGCTGCAGACCTTGTAGGAGTTGCAGTAGGAACTGAGGAGGTGACTTTAATTGATAAAGCTCTCCCGAGTATATTCTGAGCTGTGTCTCATGTCAGGTTATTAGAACTGCAATTATGACCAAGATAATTATTGTCTTTGCTCGTCAGTGCCTGGGTGAGGTGCAGGTCGTGCTCTGCCAGCCTCGCTCAGCAGCTGGGGCTGGGCTGGGAGGTGCCACGGGTTGTGCTGTAGTTGCTTTGCTCATCCTTTCTAGGGAAGGAGGTGGAGATCTCTCAGCAGTGCCAAGTAAGACCTGGAAAAAGAATCCATCTTTCAGGCTTCAAAATAAAGTCTGTGAGGAGTTGTGGTCAAAATGTAGCTGAAAATCACCTACAGTGGCAAGTGTCCCATTCCTGAGGGCACACAATTGACCATAGGAATGAAGAACACTGAGTTTTCAGCTCTGACTTTTTGGTGCCAGATCTTGGTCTCAGATTGGCTCCTCAGCCCCAGCTGTCCCTGCAGTGAGATCCTGCATCTGTGACATTGCAGGGGCATGCAAGAACAAGCACCTGCTCAGTCACCAGGGCTTCCCTGGGCTTCACCTAGTGCTGCTGCATTGGACACCTGCCGTGGGAGCTCTCCTGTTCCCACAGCTGCTTTTCACTTCCAGTAAAAGAGGCTTATTATTTTTTTTAATCGGTTTTCTGGGGAATTGATACCTAGGGCTCAGTTTGAAAATATCAAACTGTTATTGCAGGGGACACAGCAGTCTGTATGACCACAGCACCTTTTGTTCTGATGAATTTGAAGCAGCCTTTGCTCTCAGGGGAACTGAAGAAATTGTCTTCTCCAAAGCCTTGGCTTTCCACTCATCACATCAGAGAGGGCAGTGCTCAGCTCTGGTGCTCACTGCAAAGCCGTGAGACTGCAGGAAAGAACAGCAACAGTGAACCAGGAAATTAAGAAAATGCCTGCAAGTGCAAGAGAGTAATGTGTGTAAAAGAATGAGGCAGAAAGAGCCCTCAAGGACCAGCTTCAGGGGTGGAATTGTCCCACTGGGCTGGTGGGGCTGCTCATGTCTTAAGCTGTGGGTAACAAAAGCCAGAGTTTGTCCCACAATTAGTTAAGAGACAGAAACAACATCCAAATGGTTTCATGCCATGTTAGGCAAAGATACAGAGGCAACTGAATTTGTGTTTTCTTTTTTTTCACAAAAAGAATTTATCTGCTGCTTAAAATGGTCAATGAAAAACATGTTTCTATAGTTGGCATGCACAGCTGCAGGGAAATATTCCTTAGATTTGACATGTTATAAATAAATCATTTGAATTTTTGTTTCAGAATAACATTTTCTTCTGAGATCAGTCTGATTTAATTAAGCAAGTTCCATCATCACACATGCATCCTAAACTGGAAATCATTCAGTATAACTTGAAGGGACAGCTCTGGTTAACCTGGAATAAAAATGTGGTGTCATATCAGATGGTTTGGTTGGTTTTTTTTGCTTTTGTTTTAATTTAAAACATCCCCACATTTAATATATTTTGACATTGTGAAGTTACAGGTTCTCTGCTTGTTTTTTTTTTTCCTCCTGTTTAGACAATGATCTCAGGAAGAAATTATTTAATGGATCCAAACCTCCTTTTCCTGTTTATTTTAGTTGTACAAAAAATTAGCAGAGTAGCAGATGAACGTGAACATCAGTATTTTCTGCAAGACTTTCACAGTCATTGAAAATATTGAAATTGAAAATATTACTTTCCTGTTTCCTTTGGCCTGTCCAGGCTGCACCAGCCAGGTTTTGCTCTTTCCAGTGAGCTTCAATAACTGCATCTCTTTTGGGACAGAAGACAGCATTCTCTAATAAAACACATCTGGTATAGCTGAAGGATCAGTCATGAGCTGACCTAAATGTGGGTAGGAAGTGCTCCTGAGGGGACACTTCTTGCTTCAGTCCTTTTAATCTTTTTAAAATCCTTACAAGTGGCAGCCCAGCTGTATGAGCAGTTCCTGTCCCAATTACCAGCTCTGCCCTGTGGATGTGCCCAGGCTTTGCTCGGGGCGGCTGCTTTGTGTTTCCTCAGCAGCTCGGGGCTCTTCCACCACAGGAACCCTTTGCTTGGAGGGAGCAGTCACAGGGAAATTCTCTGTTTCTGAAGGAGCCTCTCCTCATGCAGTTAAGTTTAATTAACCCAAAGCTGCTCTGAAGGGAGTTTTCAGTGGTTTCTCTGCAGCTTGGCAAGCTGTCCCTGGCAATAGGTCTCTCCCAGCAGTGTGACTTTGCTGAGTCCTCTCAGATTTATGTGCAACCTAGTTCTAGAGGTGCTGGAACAGAGAGGGGAGCAAAGTCGTGCTGCTCAGCAGAACTGTCCAGAACTGGGAAACAAAAGCTGAAGTGATTGATTGGGTGAAGATTTCTGCAAATGATACCAAAATTAAAACATTAAGTTAATGGCTTTAAAGAAAATTGCATTGCCATGTGCAATTTATTCACTAGAGAGAAAGCAAATGTGGTTTTGCTTTCACAAAAAAAGACAAATAAAATTGAACAAAGGAACCTTATTTTTCTCCTTTCTGTCTTTCTTCTCCCTGGAACTTCAAAACTAAGCAGCTGTCAGAATTTTTCATCCATTTGACCTGTCACAGGAGAGGTCAGCACTCATCACTGACTATACTTTTTAACAGATGGAGGGCTGTAATTGAGAATAATTCCTCTGCAATTTGGTAGGCAGGGGTTGTTTCAAACTGGCTCTCAAAGGCAGTGCCAGAATGGAAATGTTAGAAACTCTATAAGTGATTCAGTTTTCATTTGTGGGGCTGCAATCCTCTTTTTCTTTTTTACTTTGCTGCTGGGTGGTTTGTTTCGTTTTGGGTTTTTGGGGGGAAATTTGTTTTGTTTTGTTTCTCTGTTGTTTGGTTTGGGGTTTTTGTTTGGTTTTGTTGGTTTCTTTGCTTGTTTGTTTGTTTTGTTTTGTTTTGTTTTGTTTTATCCCTAATGAAAAAGCTGCAGAAGGGAAGCACTCACATTTTAAATAACCATGAGTTTTCCAGAAATGGTTTGACATGTAATCAGTTTTTCCCATCTCCAGGAGTGTCCTGCAGCTCAGATGAGAAGGAGCCTGGGGATGCAGGGACAGAATGCTGATTGTGAGGGCTCAGGTGCCCTGGGCTGTGCCCAGACGCTGCGGCACCGCGGGCTCCTGCTCAGCAAGGGGAGAAACAAGAGTTCCAGAGCTTCTCTGAAGTCCTGCTTGGAATAAATGAGTTTATCTGTTGAGTACTGTCAGTCCTTGGTGAGAGCTAGGGAGCCCAGTCCAGCTTCTGGAGCACAGGAATGGGCTCAGAGCTGCAGTCTGTGCACAGGGTGGAGGGAACTGAGACACTTCTGTGCTGGCCTTTGTCCAGGGCTGAGTCAGTGGGCACAGGAGAAGTGTCCTAAGCCAGGGATGGTAGGAATTGCCAGTGAAATGCACTCATCAGTGCTGGGGGCAGTGTCCAAACCAGCAAACTGCTGCCAGCTGGGCCAGAGTTGTGTGGGGGCTGAGAAGGAGCCCGGGTTTGTGCTCCCTCCTTGTGTTCATCTCCTCAGGCACAGCAGCCCTTGAGCCTGAGCCCCTCCTGTCCCTCGTTCCCACCCCAGCCAGGGGCAGGCAGCTGAATATTGGTGTGGTTCTGGGGTGGCCTTTTCCATGATGAGGTGGCAGCTTCTTGACCCGTGCAAAAGGACACGTTCTGCGAAGTGCCAGTCTCGGCATTTCTGTCACTCTCTGGAAGAAACTCTCTGGTCCTTTAGTTCAGAAGCTGTGAAGCTGCCATGGGTATAAGCTTTTGGGTGACTCAATACTGCAACATCTCTAAAGTCTTTTCCCATTTCTTTACTTAAAGTACTGCATACATTTGTGGGTTTTATGTTTGAGGTTTCTGTAACAGCTTGGTTCCTTGTAAGAATCCTCGCAGTTTGGATTTGTTGCTTGTTTGGAGTTGCCACAGATGTTGAGGTGCCTTTTCAGTAGGTGCTGTCAGGTCAGGCATATAGGAATTTAAAAAAAAGAGAAAAGTGTAATGTTTGCTTTTCTTTAATATATCTCCCAGCCCCACTTTATTCATCCAAGTAAATCCCTTTATTTGCCATGTTAACGCTGTATGGAAGTTTTAAAAACCTCGGGTCATTTGAATACCACTAGCACACTGCAAATCCTGAGTGAGCAGTGGATGTTAGGGCTGCAGTTCCATACCTGTTCTGTACTCAGGCCTGATTATGTAAATGAATATGTTCAGCTTGGCTATGTAAATGGAGTTGATTTAGATCACAGCCTAGGCTGAGTACAATGACTATTTGGGGTTATTTGGCACAATACAATATTATTCCCTTCCTCTCCACTGGATATGACTGCATACTCCCAAAGGCCACAGCACAATTAATTTAGAAACATGATCAAATTCTGCAGTCATTACTGGATGTTGTCCACAGTCTCCAGAGACCACTGATAAGAACAACAATAGACTAAGACATGATAGTCCTCTCATCCAAAGTCTAATTACAAAGTTATACACTTCAGTTCTCAAAGGACAGCCTTTTAGCACAACTTCAGCATCTTTTGATTATCTTTTTGCATTATATCTATAATTTGATCCATCTTTCTTTCTTTCTTTCTGTTAAAAATCGTAAGAAACAGGGGCTAAATGTGTAATAAAGTGAGTCCAGTGTGACAGAATTAAGGGCTTTGTCCCTTATGGATTTCCTGGTGTGATTTCTGTATGTGAGTGACTGAGAAATCTTTATTTTATCATCTGTAAACAGGCGCAGAGAAAACAGGGAAACGTTTCCTACCTTTTATTTCTCATGGTGCCCCTGGGACAGCAAAACATTTCTTTGACCTTGTCTTGGATTACTTGCTTCCCACTGACTCTAATTATGACAACTTTCATTTTTTATTTAGTAGTAATAATGGTAATAATAACTAATAGTAATAATAATAATAAAGGCAGCAAGAGCTCTGAGGCAGATATAGAGCAAAATGATCACATAGCTTGAATAAAGGGAAAAGTTTTACTTTTAGAAATTGAGAAATGAGATGAAATCACGATTTAAATATCACCTCTGAATCATTGAGTCTCAGGCAGACTTTAATTCTGTTAGCAGGGTTCTTTAGCTTAAAGACGTCTTATTAATATCTGATCATTTCTTTTCCTTAAATGTTAGTGTTCTGGATATAACACAGCATTTCTAATCTTTGTCATCTCCAAATTCCTGAGTATTAATTTAGGAAAAATTTCTAACCACTAGGTTTGCTATCCTTCATCCAGATGGAGCCACAAGGGTACAGGCACTGCTCCATTCTGATCTTGTGCAAACAGCTGTGCTGCTCCTGCACTCCGAATCTGCACATTCCTCTGGGGTTCCGAGGTGGGATGTGAGCAGTCACACAGCAAAGGCAGCTCTCAAATATTGACCTGTTTGCCTCGAGCTCCAGCTGCCCTGGGGGCCAGCCTGGACTCAGAGCTGTGCTTTCCATGGGGCAGTTCCAGACAGGAATTCCAGAGGCACGGGCCAGGAAGTGCCTGAGCTCCATTAAATGGGCATGAGGATAAGTGCAGGAAACCTTGACTCAGGTTTCTGTCAGGGCAGGAGCAGAGGAATCCTTATCTGCATGGGAATTGGTACTCCACTGCTCTCATACTCCAGCTCTGTTCCCAGCTTCAAAATATCCTTTTTTAAAAAAAAGATTAATGTCAGTGAATGTAATGATGGGACTTTTTCAGGGAGAAAGTCAAATTGACTCTTTTTGTTCCTTGCTGAGGTTTTTTTTTTAAGGTTTTTGGGGAGGATTAGTGGGAATTACTGTGCTGAATAATGACACATCCCAGCTAATTCTCTGTGCATTCACAGCAGACTGTTCTGCTGTAATGCAGACTCTTAGCACACATTTTGATTGATGTGAATATAGAAACAATTGGGTTACCTGAAACAGATGTGGTGGAGCAGAGCTTCATTTGGCACAAAAGCAATGAGTGTATGTTTGCATTTTGGCATGTAAAACAAAATAAACATTTAGTTTTGTCAGTTTCTAAAATAAAATATTTTCCATTTTCAGAACAAGGTTTCTTTCTAACCATCTGCTTAAAACTTAGCACTTTACTTAATTCTTTTTCAAATTTTAGACTGAAATGTAACATTTAAATTTTGTTACAGAGAAACCTTTTTCCCCTATTTCTGATCTGCCAGTTTTAATGACTGGGTTTTTTTTTGGTTTGGTTTGGTTTGGTTTTTTGGGTTTTGGGATTTTTTTTCCAATTTTGTGTGATCTAAATATCTGGCTTGATTTTCCCTCTGACTTCTAATGTGTGAGAGTTTATTTTAGTATACACAGAAAGGATATTAATTCTAATTAAGTATTTCTCAATAGCTTTATATCCAGAAAAAAAGTTTCTCTAGGACTATTAAAAACACAAACCCCATTGAAACCTGGTTCTGAGGTCCTGCTGTCATGGCAAAAATATTGGTAAATATAAAACATACCATTTGGCCTGTCAATATCTCCAGAAGGTGGAGAGAGAAATGTGTGGGATGTCAAATCATCCTTGGGATTTTGCACTGCAACTTCATCTAAAGCTCCGTTACTTGTTCTAAGTCTTTTCATTGGTAAAGCTGTACTCAGAAGTTTTATTTATAGTTGCATCATCTTTATGCTGAAGTGCTAAGGGACACAGACTCAAAGATGTCATGTTAATCTTCATAAAGATCCTAGCCTGTGTGGCCATACCCTTGATGTGGGCTTTTAACAGAGCTTTGGTTTAATTATTCTGTTTTTTCACTTCCCTAAGAAGAGGCACAAAGTAAGAAATGACAGTTTGGGGTTTTTTTTTATTTTTTCCTTCTCTTGTTTTTGTAAACATAAATTTTAGGGGAAAAAAATTGTTGAAGTCTCATTGCCACTAAACTGACTTTACAAGTTAAGCTGGAAAAGAACTCAAGATACCACTTGAGCCATAAATGCAGTCACTCCTTGAATGCTATTAAAAAGTCTTTGCCTAAAGAAATCCATTGATGCTCTATATTCTAATTTACAGTTCTGTGACGCACATTTGTAGCTATCAGCACCAGCTGCCAACAGAGCCAATTCCAGCAATTCAGAGTATACTGATTTATGATAAGATTCCCCTGGAAGGAAGCTCAGAAAAACAGGTACTGGAAAAAAAAAATTAATGTTATTGTATGTTGCAAAACGATCTTGTGTTCATTCCGTTTTCCAAATAAGATTACCAAACAGGTGGGAAAATTATGTCAAGATCATCTGATTAAAACTCCTATTAAAAGTTAAGGGCGCCAAAGTACCTCCTGTAATTTCCCCCTGCTGTTTGTAATAGCACCCTGTGAGGCTTGAAATCGGACCTGGGCTGTCATCTGCAGCGTTTCTGCTCAGCATTTGTTACTTCTCAGCTCCCAGCCCTGCCTGGCAGTGCTGGTGCTGCAGAAGCCCTAAAGCTGCTCCTGTGCAGGGGCTCTCCCTGCTGAGCTCCATCCCCAAGGTGCCCCTGCTGCTGAGCTCCGAGCAGCACATCTGTGCAAGCGCCTCTTTTCCAGCTCAGGCACCGTTTCGGAGGTGCTGTGAGCACGGTTGTTACAGAATTGTTTCCTGCACAGGACAGGAGAGAACAGCGGTGCTGGGAAGGTCGGGAGAGCAGAGCCCTGAGTCCTGAGCAGGGTGTGCACAGCAGGAATCAGGAGTTCAAGGCTCTGCACTTTAAGGAATTCCTTCTGTTAAAACAGCTGAAGCCTTTGTTTCTTCCAGCTGAGGCACCTGTAGTGTGAGGCACTGAGATGTTAAAGGTTTGTGGGCAGAGCGAGCCAGTGCTGGCAGTGGCCACTGTGGGCACGAGGTGCTCGCCCCACATCTCTTCATTTGGGGATGAATTGCTGGATCAGTAAAAACAAGGCTGGTTCTGTCCTCTGCTTCCCACTCCATATTCCTAAAGAACCTGTTCTCACGATGCTGTTTGAAAGGGTTATTCAACTTCTGCTCCTTCTGATGTCTTGTTACCAGTTTAAATCTGTTTTCTGATGACTTGTTTTCATGAGCCTTTCTGAAACCATGCTTACTGAAAGAATATGAAACTATTGGGCCAGATTTGTCCTCCCCTCTTCCTTCCTGCTGTAAGGCAGCTTCATATATCTCCCTCAGTCATATCCATCCTATTGTACTGGGGCAGTTTTCCACACTTTGTACTAAAACACAGTCATATATGGGATTAAAGGCTCTGCAGGTGGGGAAGGCTTTCCAGTAGGGCTGTGGCTCTGACTGAGGGCTGTCTGCTGCTGTCCCTGTGAACAGGGAATTCCACACTGTCACTGTCCAGCAGCGACTGACAGCTGTGCCATGGACCCATGACTGTGGCTCCAGTTCTGCAGAAACTGAGGTAAAGACTCCAGCTCAGTGGTGTGTGCTGTGGCAGTGCCAGTGTTCCCCACCTCTGACCCTCTGCCCCTGAGTCATTTGAGACCCAGCCTGTACCTGAGCTTACTCGTGTGGGAGCATTTGCAGGATCAGATTTTGTGTTTGTGCTCTGAAGTAATAAATCTCCCAGGGAACAGTGTCATTTTTACATGGTACTTTAGACATAAAATCTGTTGGATGTTTAGGGTAGAAAAACTTGATTAAAATTAAAAATTAAAAATTTTAGTACCTCATCATTTGATGGTTCCTGTCAACTTCCAGCCCAGCCTATGCATTTTAAATTCATGGGATATTTACTTGAAATAAATTAGAAAAATTAGGAAGTGTGGGTGGTTTTTAAACTTCAGAATGCGGCTTGTCTATCCCTTTACAGAATATTTTTACCATCTCCTATTAACCATCAAAAATGGATTTGTGTTTAATTGGTTTAACTGGAAAATAATATGCTGAGATGTAAGTTGTTGTTTTTTGTGGTAATAGCTCAGTTGAATCGCTTTTGGATATTCCTGCTGTTTACAGAGTACTTCAAACCCCCTGCCAGACTCAGGTTTCTGAACTTTTTTTTTTTCTTTTTATGCTATGTGCATCATTTAAATTCTGTTTTGTGCTTTGTAAGCAATCACTAATATTTTGTATTTTTCAAAAGACAGCTGTGAGGCTCCTTATTTTTCTCTTTAAGGTTTTTTGCAGTTTCTTTACATATAGAGTGTTAGAATACTTCCCTTGTCTTCTTTACCACTGAAATGCTTCTGCTATCAGTCTGACAATTTTAAGCTCAACTGGGCTGCTTTCCCTGGCATCAATTAATTCGTCAGGAAAAGCTGTTTGTTTCCCACCACACTTCATGAGAGCTTGGAGACATTTCTGGCCAGGAGTGAGAACTGACACATTTTGGCACACGGAGATGCAGGAGCCTCCCTGCACTCCAGCAGGGCCCTGGTACCGCTCAGGAAATGGCACCACAGGGCCCAGGGGAGTCCCCTCAGCTGGGACACTGCCCTGGAGATGCTGTCCCCATCTTTCTGTGTTCCAGCTGAGGAGGGGTTCACATCCTTTTCTGGGAGAGTGAAATGGTGTGAAGCACACACTGGGGCAGATCGCAGCTGGGAGCTGCTGCTCTCCTCGTGGAGGGAACGTAAGCCTGCCCGGGCTCTTGCAGGGCACATCACAGCAAGGTGGCATCAAATAATTGAAGATGATTGAAGCAGAAGTGGTTTCCTTTGCTCTGAGTTACAACTGGTTGCCTCACTTGCCTGGTCACTGAGTCTCAGCTGAAAGGACACAGCTTAAGGTTGGGCTGCAGCTTCTCAAAGTCTGCCTGAACGAGGTTATTGCCCCAAGAGAGAGGCTGCAGTGTCTCAGGGAAAGAGAAGCCTCTAGAGGAAAAAGGTTCAGCAACACTGCAGTGCTGAAGATGTGATTGCCAAACACCAGTGTTCTAAATGTTCCTGTTAAGGTGGTTTTAAGCAGAATAACCTAATGCTTGCAGTGAAGATTTAAAAAGGAGCAGAAGTTCTTCTGACTGGGTTTTTTTCCTGCTCTAACTTGTAGCACTTCCAGTTCTTCCTCCTGCATTTTCTTAAGGCACACAGTGGTGAAGAAATGAGAAAGGAGCAAATGTGTCCTTAACTTGGGCAAACCAAAAGCTTGGATGTCACTTCATGATGAGTCCGCTGCTGGTGAGAGGCTGTATATTTTCAAATTTTCTTTGTCAGAAACAGCTCCCCATGCATCTTTCTTTTATGCACCATTTTCCTGCACTGGGCCTGTACTGGTGTCACAATATTTTCTATCTTTAGGTAAAAATCAGAATTAATATTTTTTTAGTTAGACCTTTTAACAGATAACAGTGTAACAACTGCAGCTAAGCTTCTCGTGCTGCTTTTGGCTTGTGCTTGTTTTAAAAAGGGCTCGTTATAGAGTGAATTAATTTATATGTACCTGAGTGCACGGTCTATCAAGAGAGGCCTTGTAATTTGATTTGGTCACTGCATTTCTGGTATGACCTTTTTTATCACCTCTGTAAATTCCACTGAACAGCTTTGCATTGGTCATGTATATCTATATTTCTTGTGAATACATTACACTCTGTGCTGTTTCTCTCTAACCTGTCAACTAAGAGCAATTAAATTGTACCCTGAACACAGAGCAAATAATCTTAAACAATGTGAATATATCATCTCTCAGATCTGAGAACTGTCACTTTCCACTTGGTTTACCTGCTCATGGCATAATCTGAATTATATTTTTGGCTTTTCATCCTGTTCTTAGAGTGCTGTTTGTTTTGCATTTATCTGCATAGCAAGTGCAGGAGAGCACACAGAAGAGAGGAATGGAGTGTCTTGACCTACATTAACTCACAGCTGGGTAGCAGCAGTGTTTCTGATTTGTCTGACAACATCTGCTTAAGTTGATGCATTATCTGTCCTCGCTGTTGCTTTTTGAGATCACACTCTGTGATCTTCCCTTCCTGCCTGTGCTCTCACCAGCCCCAGCTGCTCAGGGCGTTCTTGTTCTGGGGAAGATAGTGATGACTGTGCAGGCCCATGACCTTCCCAGGCTGTGTGGGAGGGGATTCTGGAGGATGGTAGGCAGAAGTAATTTCCTTTTCAAGCAGCAGCGCTGCCTATTTGAGAGCCTTTATTGTGTATGAACTGCTCTGGATCTTAGGACAAAGAGAGGTGAGGAAAGACACAGGGCTCTGGCTGCAGTCCTCATCCTCTCCCCAGAGACCCCTCTGGCCACAAGCACGGATGGATGTGCAGTCCCTCGGGGCTCCTGCATCTTTAACCCTTTCTCAGAAGGGTTGCTGGACAGCCCTGTCTCAAGTACTCAGCCTGAATGTTCCCAAGCATTCAGCAGCTGTTCTCTGGCCAGCTGTGCCTCTGGTCATGGCAGTGACCCATAGCCTGCTCTGGAGGACTGAGATGGCCATTTTAGCTCTGAGGACACAGTGGAGCTCAACACTGGTTTTATTACAGGAAAAAAAGAGATTAGCTTCACTGCCTGTGTGCTGGATGGGCCATGGTGTCAGCCAAGGGTGAGAGACAGGCAAGCAGCTGAGAGTTAAAGAAATGGATTCTACAAATGGCTGCTTCCAAATAGGGATAAACTACAGGATTCTAGTTCTGCTGAATGCCCAGGGCGTGAGCACTGCCCTTGGAGAACGAAGCTCAGCATTTCTTCTGCAAGTGCTTAAATAGGCAGTGTATCAATCTTAATCTTGGCCTAGTTTAGCTTTATTTTCCTTAACCACATTTACTGTGTGCATGGGCTTTTTCTGCTCTTAGCAAAAGCACCAGTAGTATTTGCCTTGTGTCGGCACATTCACGTACCTTTGACTTTTAAGATGTCCACAGTTTGTTTAACAAAGCATCTGTCTCTGCTGTTGGCACTCCTGCAAATGCAAACAGCATGGAGAGCATCCCAGCAGACCAGCAGCCTCCCACACAGTGTAAAATACTGCTCCATCTTAATGAACAGTTCTCATTTCACAGCCCTAACCTGGAACTGCAGCACAGCCTTGCAGCAGGGAAGTCTCAGAAGTACTTGATGTGGAGCAAAGGCTTGGAGGGAGGTGTTGTTTCCAGCAGTCCATCATCTGCTGCAGGCCCTCACACATGCACAGGGACCCTCTTCACCCTCCAGGAAAAGTGTGCAAACACTTCTTCTTCTTCCAGCCCCTCTTTTCAATTTGTGTCCCTGCTCTGCCTCATTGCCTGCTCTTTTATTCCAGATGAATGTTGCCTCCTCAGCTCTTTGTGTGTTTCTACTCTTTCTACCAGTGTGACAGCCTCCAGCTCCTTTGAACACTTGTCTTTGTAATTCCTCCTTTTCCCTATAAAACTCTCCTTCTACTGATGTTCTGCTCCTATCTGTTGTCCAGAATTCTGCACCTCTCTCCACATATTTATCTTTGTGCTGTACCCTTTTGTGCATCTCTCTCTCATCTGTGCACAGAAAATACCAGTGCCTCTCTTCCTCTTGGTGGCTGTGGGAAGAGATGGAAGTTATGGAGAGGTGATGGTAAGTTTGGGGTCCTCCTTGCCAGACTTGATCTGTTGACCTCTTGCTGGTCACCCCGACATTTCCTGGGCTGATAGCTTTGGCACTGACCTAGTTCATTCCAATTCCTGTATTTCACCCCTGTTTCCCTAGTTTAAGCAGGTCATGGTGAACTGTTTTGGAGAGCAGAACTTCAGCCTAGCCACCACCTTTGTGTGGCTGTAGGTTACAGCATTTGTCTGTGCTACACAGCCACAGACTCTGCCCTGCTGCACAGCCCCCGTCTCTGACACACAAACACATTTTCCTGTATGGCATCTGCCCAGATGTTTCTTCTTTTTTGGCATGTAACTGCTGCTTGTCAAGTGTCTCTCTGGGTCTTGGGACTACAGTGTAAATCAGCATGGTTCCATGTTCAGTTATTCTGCTTTGAGCAATTTCTAGCTTTGTTCTTTCTAGGCTGGTTTTGTCAAAGGTCACATTTGAGTTTTCCAATAATTTATATCCCAAACTAGTCCTGGTGTCTTCAAGACAGGCTGCCCAGAGTGTCTGTGAAAATGGTAATCCCTCTCCTGGCCAGTCATGTATTTTATTTAGACTGTTGTGTAATTGCTACCAGCTTAAGGCTGTGTTAGTTTGTGTCTTGCTGCTGCAGCTTCTTGAAAGATTTGTTACAGAGAATATCAGCTGCTCTCAAACTTTTAATGAAACTGTACAGTGTGTGTTTTTTCAACCTGCAAATTTCCAGCCCAATGTTCCTTGCCATATTATTCTCAGTGCAGCCTGTGAAAGGGTTTCTGTATATTAAATCCAGTCCCTCTGATCTGAGCTATGCTGTGTAATTTCACTAATGTTGCAGTCAGATTCTCTAACGTACACTTAAGGTGATTAGAAAGAGTTTAGTGTTCTTTCTCTGTCTCTTCCCCTCTTTATTTTTTCTGTCACTGTTACCCAAAGGAATTGAGAGCAGAAACTGTATGGAAACACTTCCCTTGTTACATCATTGCTTCACGTTGTCAAATTCCCTATATAATGTATTCAATACCCTGTAATTATTCCCACTGTAACACTGGGAACACAGTCCTGGTAATTCTGATGCACTGTTTCACCACTAAAGTAACATTAGTTTTGTGTTTAATAGGACAGTATATCCAAATTTAGTGTATCTCACAGTTTTACAGCACTGGCATTCAGTGTACTGAGATTATCCATTTTCAACTGCTGCATATTAATGTTGGCTTTGTGTGTATGAACTTCTGTTTTATGAACATGCTGCAGAGCACTGGGCTGAAACTTGCAGATAGGCCTACCACAGCATTTTGGCTCTGCAAGATAAAATTGGAGAGTGCAGTAATAGCACAGCTTTCTGACAAGTGTAAAGGCTGCTTGGAGAGAGTGCAGCAGAAAAGCTGAGGAGACAACCAGGAAGATTTTTCCCAACCATTAAGGGAGATTGGAAAGGGAAATGTTAATCCTTGTGTCACACACTGTCATTCTGGCTAGGTAAAAGAATTGCTGAGAACTCAAATGTCTGTGAAAGCTCCAGCTCAGGCTGTGGTTTCAAAGTACAGGTAAATATTTAACCAAAATCCAATGGAACAGTGATCCTGGGATATTGCTGTTCAAATGAGTGTTGTAAATCCTTTTCAGCAGCAGCCTAGTGGAGCCCAGTCTCTGGGAGGGATGCATGGGTATCATTAGAGACAGCAGCAAAGGGAATAAATGTCCCTTGGGTTTCACCTTCAGCTCTGTACATCCCTAGGTTTCCTCACAATTTGTTTCCTCAAAAATTGCCTTTCACATGTGACAACTGTTGCAGAATGTTGAGGAATCAAAGCTTGACCAGGACTTTCAGTCTTGTAGAGTAAATGAGGACCTCCTGGGTTCTATTAATTCCTGACAATTGCATTGCTCTTCTTCCTAAGCCTGCTGAACATAATATATAAAATGTGATATCCTGGGTAAATTACCAGTTTCAGGAGTAGATTCTATTTTCTCTATATTCCTCCTTCTGCACCATAATTACCATATTTTCCTTAGCCTCCCACACAAGAATATACCCAGTGAAGATTATAGCCAGTAGGGTTTTTGGTCCTTGTACTGAAGCTCTGCAGCCCTGCTCAGTGAGGTTTGGAAGCTCTGTAGGAGTTTCTGTCAGTGACCTGAGAGCTGGCTGCACTGTAGCTGAGGGTATCCTGTACAGTCAGAAGAGCCCTTGAAATTAAAGGCATTATAAAGTTGCAATTTCTGCTACTCAGAAATCTAAGCATGTCTATAAAATCAGTGCAGTTTTATTTTGCAGTCCCCTGGTACTGTGTCATTCTGGCTGTGTTTCTCATTCACTTTTATCTGTGTTTCTCACAGCTCTTTTGGGGCTCTGCTACTGGGAAAATAAAAATAAAAAATTAAAGAATTACAAAGAAAACCCTACAAAAATAAAAAAACAAACAAACAAAAAACCCAACCAACCAACCAAAAAAGACAAAAAAATGGACATCCATACCATCATTCACCTTGTATTGATGCTGCCCTGACTACCAGCCTGATGGCAAACACGTGGCATCTTACCCACCTTTCTTGTACCCAAGTGGTCTTTGACATTTCTGAAGGTTTTCAGGCACTTCTCCTGCTGAGGTGAATGGCATTGCTTTGGGGTGAAAATAAACCATTGAAAAAATAATTGTGAAATTTGATTGACAGGGCTTCCTTTCACAATTCCCACATTTCCAACTCCTTCTCTGCAGGAAGCAACTGCAAAGAACAATCTCTACCTGGTACTTAAAGGCCTGGAAGCTGTTTTCACTCTCACTGCAATTTCCAGTCCAGGTTGCTGTGTGGGATTTTCAAATCACGTTGTGAAGGCTTAGATCACATTGGCTAAACTCAAGGATGTTCAGCTGCCACAGCAGTTGATTTAACAATTTTTCAAATGTTTCCCTGATGCCAGTCTCCTGTTAGAGAGAAAATGACATCTGCTCCTTATTAAACCTGTGCATTCCCTTTCCCTTTCTGTCAAAAGGCAGTGCCTGGCATTGGCATGGTCAATGGGTTGGGCTGGTTTTCTCTGTTCAGCTCACATACCTGCTTTGACCTGCTGTTACAAAATGTCCTGGCACAGTTTCAAGCAGTACCCAAGGGCTGGACATCTGATAAAGTTTGTTTGATGATTCTCAGCACATCAGGTTGGTCTTCCTAATTTGATTTCTTCAGGGCTTGTGGTGCTCTTCTTTAGGAGCTTTAAAACATAATTCAGTTTTTATTTTTTAAAGGAATGAAAGAACATAACTGTTCAAACCCAAGTGTTTTCTTAGAGAAAAGTATCAGTTGTTAAAGAAGCACTCTCTGACTTTTAAATTTCAAATTGACTTTGTGTCCAATTCTACCAATAAGCTAAGAGTACAGATGAACAGAAGTTGAACACAAATACTTCTTTCATTGACAACAGAATAATGTGTGCAATCATTTTGCTTTATTAATTTTTATTCTATTTTATTCTTGCTTTTTTTTTTTTTTTAACTGAATAGCCAGTAGGTACAAGTACTACTGAAAGGGAATTTGTTATTGGGAAAATAAGCTGGGCCTGCAAAACATTCCAGGTGATGGGGTTAGCAGTGGCCAGCTGGAACTGCTAAGACAGACAAGAGGATGCCCCTGTGTTTTGGGTAGAAACTACTGCTGGATTAATGACTGGCACTGGTAGAGAATTGGAGCAGAAAATGCAGTGAAATACAGGTGGGACTGGAAGCTGTGTGCTTGGAAAACGTTTTGTGCTTGGAATTGCCTAGAATGACTCAGCCCATTGAACGGTGCCTGGACAGTCTCTCACTGGGTATTTGAGAAATATCAATTTCTCATCAGTCCTGGTAGGTTTTCTGAAAGTGGAGATCATGGCTTGTGAAAAGTTCTCAAAGTTTGGTGCTGTCCAGAGAGCGAGAAAAAGACATTTTGAAATGTGCAAACTCAAAGGTGAAACAGTGATTTCCCAATGCATACAAATAGCTGTAAACATTAATTTTGTTTTGACTCTGGGCAGTAAGGTCAGGAGGGGTTTCTTGCTCGGTGTTTTGATTGTCCTCTAAGTTGTCATTTCTGACAAAGGAAAAAGGCAGCTAGAAATGAAACAGAAGCAGACCTTGTCTCAGCTCAGAGTCACTCAAATGAAAGGCATGCAAGGGACAGCAGAGCTCTGCTCTCCCCTCTCAGGCTGCTGAGCTGAGGTGGGAGCACTAAACTAAGGAATGTTTATTCACTGCTGGCACAGTCCTCTTTGGAGGTCTCTGTACAATGTGTAAAATTCCAAGCAATATGACCTTTCCTGAGGTCTTCACAGACAATTCTTCAGAAGAAAGCTCTCAAGGCAAAATAAATATCATAAAGGACTCTCCTAACGCAAGCATTTCTATAACTATTAAATCATCCAGTCAGTTCCCCCAGGGCACAAGGGCTGGTGTACATTTTCATGTCTGTCAAATGGGAGTACCTAAGGCCTTCATATGGTTTCTACTTAAAGTAAAGCTGGCTGAGTCATGTCATCACAGGTGTTTATATCACCTTTGAAAGATATTCACAGGTATATTCAGCATTTAATGCTTACAGAGGCTGCTTCCTATCAAAAGGCTGTTTATTCAAGTCTTTTTGCAATTCCTTTGTATTAAATGGACCCTTGTGGCACAATGGGGAAATCCAGTGTAGTGAATGCCTTTTAGCTTTGCATTTATTGTTATTCAGACAAGTTTGTAGATAAAATGAGTGAATTGCTCTGAACTTTCCAATCTCCTTTCAGCCATGCAAGTGCCTGCAGTAACACACTGAATGTGGCCCCCATTTTGAAGTTAACAGAGGAGCTCTGGGCTCATCAATTCGCAAGCTATTATTTGCACTTACTAATGTCTGATTTCTCTGGCATGTTGGGCTGGATCAGGCTTGCAAGTGAACTGGGTTTGGGTCCCAGAGAAATGCATGGAGACTGCAACTATGAGCAGCTTCATTTGTGGCCCTTGACAGCAAAGCTTTTGTCCTTTGCAGCTCCTGCCAGATACCTGTGTTGTGCCTGAGGGCAGAAAGAAACTCTCCTTTGAGCCAGAGGCACTTTGAAAAGGTCTGCACAGGACATGCCTGGGGCTCCAGGCTCTCTGAGGACACAGGGAGAAAGAGAGGTCCTGCCCAGAGAAGCAGAACAAAAATTAGCAAAACAAGAAGTTCAAAGAGGTGTCAAGACTGAAATTGTTTAAATGACTGTCTGGCTCTCCTCAGAAAAGGGTTCTCTGGGCAGCATTTCCATGTGTGCTCACGCACATTTCACAGTGAGAAAAGCACTGTCTGAGCTCTCCTGTAGCTGTTAGTCTTGTTTTGAAGTGTTTTCTAGAGCTGTGGGAATAGTTGGATGAAGTGTTTGACTCTCTTCAGCTGTGGAGGAGACAAAGAAAAGGTTAAAAGCCAGACAGTTTTCCACCCCACTCTTCACACAACCCAAGCTCTAAGAGGGCTGCACAACCAATAAAAAGATGGTAAGATTTTTCCTCAGCAGACAGCTCATATCTCCTTTTTAATTTAGTTTCGTTTCTTTAGTTTAGTTTGTACTCACCACTGACCTGAGGTTTTTTCCTGGTCCTTGTATGCTGATTGCAAACTCTAAGAGCAGGAATTGTGCTTTTCTGTCATTCAGTGCCTGCCATGGTGGCTTCAGCAGAGGGGTGGCATGGGAAGCAAGGCAATGAGCAGGAATTCAAATGTGGGATAGAAAAGGTTTTACTTGCCTGCACTAGATGTTGTCCCACAGACTGACAACTGCTTAAGTGTTTCCCAGAAATTTTGATTCTCTTGGATTGAAATCCATATAGGTAAGTCCAGAAAGCCATAAAACCATGAAATCTTTCCCCTTCCCTAACATGAATAAAAATATTAGACAACTCAATTAAAATCCATCTTGGTTGAGAAAAAAGGAAAAGGACTCATGTGGTGGCTGTGTGGACCAAGCCCCAGCTTAGAGCAATTTTGTATAATTTAAAGATAAATCCTTGCAAAGTGGGACTTTGGCTGGTAGCACTGGTGCAGCCTTAGCTGTGCTGCATGAACACAATCTCTTTCTTTAGGCAGCCGAGAGCAGCTGAGCTAAGGGAGCAAGGTCAGAGCAGGCTCCTTCCCTGGGCCTTTTCTTCTGATCACTGAAAACCACCCAGGTACAGATGGGATGCAATCTATGTGCCTGAAAGCACCTGTATCCTAAAAAATTAACATGACATTTACACGGCTGTTTGCTTACTCTTTTCCTCTTTTTTTCTACTTTTTTCTTTTTGCCAATTACTTCCAATAATGGTAGCAAGTAGGTTTCTGCTCCTGACTGAGTTAGTGATTATAATGTCAAAGGGGCTTGTGTAATGTCTTCTGTGTCTTAATAAACCTGTCAGCTGAGGTTACATTGCTTTCTAATTTTCACCAGTGTAACATGCTGCTGCACAGCTGGGGAGAAATGGCAGGCTCAGGAGCATTGCAGCCTGCTGTTGTATTTTATTATTAGATTGTGTCCTGATAAAACCATACAAAGTGGTTAAGCTTTAAGTTTACAGATTAATCCTACACTTTAGGAATCGGTCTGCTGCTGCCTTTGTGTGTTTGGGTTTGGGTGTTTGATCTGTATTCTCAGCCTTTTGCATCATTTCCCTTAGTTTCCTGGACAGTGCCTCCTTTTCACACGCAGAATATGAATTCTGTTGGCAGCAGGGACAAACAATTAGCAATCAATAATAATAGCAGCTAGGAAATCCTAATTGCTACAGAATATGTATGTCTTGATTTCTCCATGTGTGTGTGATGTTTTAGAGCAAACTAAAGCAAGAGGTTGAGGGAGGGGAGTCCATAGCTCTGCAGATGGAAAGAAAAGCATCTTATTACCAAGGTGGATGCAGTGGGAGCATTAGATTAATGGCTGCACTGTGTGACTTCAGTCCCTTATATTTACTGTACATAATGATTTGCTTTTATGGAAGTGAGGCCTTGCAAACAGGTCTGCAGGGACAGTGCATTCAGATAATTGTGGTTCCTGCCAGGCAAGCCTCCCTTTCACTGAAATTTCCAGGAGCTCAGCAGGGAGGGGAATCCAAGGCAATTGTCTCCTGGGCTTCCTGTGCTGTGCAAGGGCTGTATTCCTTCCCTGGTCAGGACCCACTGCTCTGGACACTGATTTCTTGTTTTAGTCTGTCTCCTTCTTTCCTCAAGTACAGTCTTTGTTGTTCCCTGACTTGTTTTCCCCTCACTCTTGCCATTTCTGGGTTTCCTCTTTCTTTCCTCAGGCAGGATCAACTTTCCTGATGGTGACTCCTGTCCTGGCACCAAGCAGAGACGAGTGGGCCCACCCCATGCTCTACAGCATGCATCATGTGCAAATTAGGATTTGATCAGCCATGGAAAGAGCAAGGGTTCCTCTAGCAGGGGAAGTGCCACTCTGAATGTATGACAAAGGGTGAAATGACCTGGTCCAGTGTGCTGGACATGAATTCAGCCTGCAAAAGGGGCTGGATTCAACACTTCAGTTAATTTTGACAAATATGAGAAATTTCTTTCCTCTTCTTCTCATTACATTTTCAAATTTGCATTTCACAGAACTAATCAATTATTAAAAGTGCTTCAAAATGTTCTCAAGACATATGGGGATTATTGGCATCTGTGTGTTTAAGGAAGCAGGTATTTTACAGCTTGAAAATAGCATATGCCTAAGGTTCTAATGTAACAATTTAGTTTTCAAGAGCTGCAGCAGCAACACAAGTGCCTGTAACTCACCTACCATATGCTGTGGTGTGAGGGGACAGCAACAAACACTTATGTTACATATCCTGTTTCTTTGCTGCAGCTGGCTAAAAATGTGTATTGAAAAGTGTTTGGGTGTTCAAAATGGAAAATAACATTTATTTTAAAATGTTTTAGTAGAAACTGGTGTTTTAGTGGGCTGTGTTTAATACAGAAATGAAACCTGCCATGCTGTGTCCTGAACAAGCTGGGTTTCAGTTCAAAAGTGTGGAGTCCAGGGGATGCCACCAGACTTCTGCACCTCGGTCACTTCAGCACTACTGGCAATTCCACTACTCCAGCTTCCATGTTTTTCAAGGGCTGAGAGTTTGCAAACATAGATCATAATTTAAAGCATTTGTCCTTTATTTAGTTAACAAGAAGGCACAGCTGTTTCCCTCTTTCTCCCCCCAAAGCCTTTTTCAGCATAGCTGTCTCAGAGGACTGAGCTCACCTCCAGTCTCTCTACTCATGCAATTCTCCGTATGTTTTGGGGAGGCATTTTCCCAAACACTTCTCAAACATCTTTCTCCTAAATAAAAAATGCAGGGTATACCCTTAAATAAGGTGTGTGCCAGCCATGATTTGGGATTCTATCTGATCTTAACAGGTTGCTTAAGACACTGAAGGCAAATTTTTCCACTTTTGCTTGAAGCCTGACTTTAAGGTAGAAATGATGCCATTTGTATTTTAGCAATTTATTTTATGGCTACTTTCCTTCCAAGTCATATTTTAGAGAGCATTGAAGCCATTGGCCCAAACACACAAAGACTATAATCTTCCCCTGAGAGGAACACTGGCTGACAAGGCTGCTAATGTGTCACCTTCTAATAATCTGATAATTATAAATGATGCAAACAGGAGCGTGGGGTGGTGGAGCAGCAGCACACACCAGGCAGGGCTGGCCTGATTGCAGCACAAAAGGGAGGGGGATTTGTAAGCTACAAGTCCAAAGGCCAGCGTTGCTGAAACACCAGGGGCATGTTTAATTACCCTGCAAGGCACAGCCTGTCATGTTCTATTGCTGCTGCAGGTGTATTATGGGAATAAGGTGTTATTTATACATCAGAGGACTTCTTGTAAATTATATTCTGCCTTTTATGAATTTAGAAAAGAGGTTGGGTTTTGTCATCAAATCTGGTGTTCTGTTCTTCCAGGGGAAAAAAGTATAATTTGTACTTTAATTAACATTTTTTTTCTAGATTGCAGCCTGTTTTGCAACTAAGAGAGTGTTATTGGTTTGGAATTGATTTTGGTGTCATATGTTGTCATTTGATAAAAAACAGTTTTACTAAGCTGTTTGACATTCGAACAGCTGGTAATGTCACTTTTGTTAATGTCTTTAAACACATTTTTAACAAAACAGCAGATGCTCATCACAAAAGCCATTTTCCTCTTCCATCCAAATGTGTAAAATCAGCTCACTTACTGCTTCAATTAGAGCTGAACCATCTAAACAAGGGAACTGACCTGAAAACAGACAACTCTTTAAGGAATGCCCTTTAGGTGTAGGTCTGGTTAACCTTTAAACCCAGGAAATACCTTTTTTGGAGAAATGTGTTCTTCAATATGAATGACTGTTGCAAATGGCCCCAGATTTGCTGCCTCTGAATGCTGAAGGATCTGTTTCAGTGCTGAAATACTCAGCAGTCCTGGAAAGAATTTTTAACTGTGTATGTTGAGCTATATGTTTTAACATCGTGGAATGTTTACAACTGAACAGCAGAGGAACTGAGAGGAGCTGTAGTCCGGGATTTTGTATTTGTCAGATTGCACCATATGTAAAACTGTTTATGCTCATGAAAATGTGACTGCATTTTGTTTGGTCACACAAAAGAGGATTTCCAGCTAGAGCTGCATGTCAGAGATTATTCTGACAAGCAAGAATTTCTCCAGAGCTTGCTCATGAGTGCAAATTTTCTACATATTTGATTTACAGTGAAAACAGAACTTAATATGCATTTAGAAAACACAGCACACATAGGTAATTCTTTATGTTATTCTTTGGAGTTTCTCAGACATCAAAAGCTCACTTACTCTACATTCAGTGTGGCTTTTTGCTGGGCTTAACCTGGCAGGCAGCTCAACACCACCCAGGCACACAGCCACCCTATCCCCATCACTGAGATGGGGGACACAGCTGGAAGACAAAAGGTAAAATCTCTGGGTTGAGATAAAGAGAGCTTAATAGGACAAGAAAGGGAAATTAGGATGATGATTATGATAATGATAATAATTAATGATGATGATAAAATAATTAGACTACACAAAACAAGGGATGCACAGTTCAGCTGCTCACCACCACTGCCTGATGCCCAGGCAGCTTCCTGTGCTGGGTGTGCTGCTGGGGGCCTGCAGTGTCCTTGTGTCCTGTCCCAGCTGTGTGTCCTGTCCCAGCTGTGTGTCCTGTCCCAGCTGTGTGTCCTTGTGTCCTGTCCCAACTCTGTTTCCTGTCCCAGCTGTGTTTCCTGTCCCAGCTGTGTTTCCTGTCCCAGCTGTTTCCTGTCCCAGCTGTGTGTCCTGTCCCAGCTGTTTCCTGTCCCAGCTGTATTTCCTGTCCCAGCTGTTTCCTGTCCCAGCTGTGTCCCCCTGCCCCACCCCAGGCTCCTCTCTGCTGGCAGGGGAGCAAAGCTGCTGCATTCTGGGTGGGCACTGCCCAGCACTCCCCAAAACATCCTTCAGACAGCAACGTCATTCTCATCTCACATCCAAAACACAGCCCTGCACCAGCTACTGGGAAGAAAATTAACTTTATCCCAGCAGAAACCAGGACACTTTTGCTGTCAAGGTGACAGACTCATCCTCTGTGTCGTATTTCAGCAACACTTCATAAAATCTGAGCTTGGATGGTGAAGTGGGAAATGGCTTAACAAGGGAATTATTTAACTCTTCCAGGCATTTTATAGGAAGAAGTTAAAATGAACCTTCAGAAATGGTAGCAACGTAATTTAAAAATAATTTGATATTTTAATAAAGAAATACTGTCTTCTTCTCTTTTTCTTTTTAATATTTTCTTTATTTTTAGCTGAAGGTCAGTTACAAAACTGTAACTGTTACTAGGCAACAATTAAAAATGCTATTTCTACAGCTTATAAATTCTGCTTCTGACATAGAATATATTAAGCCTGCACATGCTTACTATAAAAAAAGAAATTACTGGGTTCTATGTGTGATGACAGCAAGAGATACAAATATTTCATGATGAAGAAACATTTAGTTCATATTCTGAAACTGACCTGAAGAAAATAATCTATGTCTGTACCAATCCCTGATAGTACAGATTTGTTCAACTTTGTTATTAATTATTGACACAAACCAGTAACATTAACAGAATTTCATGTGAATGCTGTAAATGTTTTTTCTGGTTGATCAGTTTTTTGGTTACATTGTAGACCTAGCAGTACTGCCCTTGTAGCTGGTTATTCTGGGCTCCAAAATCTCTGCTGCTGTCTTCTTCCATATGTAGCCAAGTGAAATACCTGTTTGCATGTTTAACCTCTCCCTGTGACTATTTGAACAAATGCGTGCACTAGGCACACTAACAGTAGGAAAAGTAAATATTTCCCAGATAAGGCACAATACTTATGGAGAGGGAAATTTAAATTCCTAACAGTGACCATTCATGCTTTGTGCTGGATCACAAGAGGTACACATTTCAGTCAAAAGAAGAGAATTTTCAGGTGGCCTCCATTTAGTGACAAATTAAAATAAACTGATCCCAAATTTCAGGTTCTGAACACTTACTATGAACTGTATCCAAGCCATCTTACACTCTAATTCCATGAAAAATTATATCTGTTCCACCTTCTGAAGGCATCTCATTGACCAGCTAGAACTACAACAGTAAATGATAAATGGTTGATTTCATAATGGCACAGGCAAAATTCAAATTGATTTACTGTGTTTAGAGCTTCACCCACTTAGACAAATAAAAGGCAAAAAGTTTTTGGTTCTATGATTTGTTTAGACATTACCATCTTACGCATTTTCACGATGTAGAAAATACTTGAGCAAAGTAGCCTGTTTTAGTTGTTAGAGAGTATGGAGAGCAGCTGAAACTTCAATATTTGCTGGCAGTGTGTGACTGTGTTCTGGGTTTGTAGAAAGAGTCTTAGGCCCCTTATTTTCACATTTACCTGACAAATTTCTTCTCAGTATTTCTCTTCCTTACTGGGTACAGTTTATTCCACTCGTGTCCAAACCATCACGGCTCAGTTCCTCTTCTCTTGCTTCTTTGACCCAAATAATAGCCCTGAATGCTGACTCATATTTTCTGCTCAGTGATCACAAATTGTTCATTCCTTGCCTACTTCTCTTTTTTACTCAGAACAACGTTCCCACAAATAGAGGAGGTTCACTTGTTCTGTGGATTTGGAGCTGACTTTTCTCAGTAGGTTTTTCTATCAGGTTTTAGGTGCACAGAAATCAGTTTCTCTTGGAGTCACATTCGTGACTGTTTTCCTCTGATGCTTTAATTAATTTGGAGTATTGGGATAACCTCTGAGTTTTGGGTCAGTGTCCAAGAAGTGTTTCTTGTTCTTACTCTGAAGTACAATTTCCCCAAAACCCTTTAGATGATAGGCTGGTGTGGGTGGTACCTCACTGCTTCCAGCTGCTGCTCCTTCCTTTCTGCCCAGATAATGGACAGTCTTTCTGTTTGGGCAGAAAAATGCTTCAAGGAACCCTCTTATGTTTCCTCCAACAAAGGCTTCACACACTTAAAATATGCAAAATGTGTGCAATGGACCTGTACAGAGATGCTGACTCACTGTAGATAGTTTACTGTTATTTTGTTAAGATCCCTTTCACTCTCTCAAGAGCACGACCTAAAGACCAATAACCAGCCTGCCACTGACTTCAGCCTGTGTCAGATCAATTCCTCATCACTGTCTATAACCCATAGAATAACTTGATTGAGTTTGCAGATGGGTTTTCATTTCAATATCAGTGTTTTTCTTTAAACCTACAAATAGATGGTATTTGAAAGTGGGAAATGAAATCCCTAAAGTACATCCTCCAAAAGAGTTGCTTATTACTATCATCCATCTTTTGGTAGTAATAACAACAGCTCAGAAGTCAGGAAATACTGAAGATGAGCAAGTCTTAGACAATTCTGAATAATGTGTTAGTTCTATTCAAAGTGGTTGTTGAATGTAAGCTGACAAGAAGTCAAGGGGAAATTTGACATAAACTATTACCAGCTGTTCCTTGTGTTTTCAGAAAGTGGATCTTTCTCTCAGAAGTCAAAATTAATAGAAGTTGTTTCTCTGAATTTTGATGATAGTTCCTTTTAGTTGAGGTAATTTGGGTGAGTAACTTAAATAAAAGCAATAGATTTCTATAAATGATGAAATGCATGCATTGCATTGGGGCTGTCAGTAACCACCTGTGCCTGAGTACAGCTGAAATGTTGAACTGTTAAACTTTATCACACATCAAAAGCCTGAACTTGTTTTATTTTAAACATTATATAATTTATATAGTGCACGAAATTATTTTAGGAACACATACTGAGGTGGAGTTAGGGAATTCTGAAATTAAGATTGTCTGTGCAATTGAGTGGGAAAAGCTTCTCCTGTCACTTGGATCCAATCACAAAGCAGAACCAATGGACAGCGAGGGGTGCTGATTTAATTCCATTTGGATGCAAACCTTGCATGGCCCATCAGAGTGGGATGTTGCTTGTGAAGAGATGTCCCACACAAACAGGTGCCTCTTGCAGGGTTTGTAATGGACTGAGCCACAAAACTCCAGGAAAAGTCCACCGTAAAGAGCATCAGACAAAAAAACCCCAGTTTTTATCTCGATGCTGAATGTGCTGCTGGGAGAAACTGGTCTGTTATGGGACTGATCATTACATAAAAATAGTGAGTGTGTGTATATATATATATAAATATATATTCTGGGTTTGCAGCTTTGAGTGTATCAGAACTTGCTTGTGTGGGTCTTTGGTGAATTACACAAGAAATCCCTTCTCTAGCAGCTTTCACAGCCAGTCTGTATTTACTCTCTGAGTCCTCAATATTGGATTTGAAGTATTTGACTTTAACTGAGAACTCAGCCCACAAGTGCTTTTCCCTGGAAAGGCAGATGCCCTTTACCTGCTCCATTAGTAGTACCTCCAACAGCCTGCACCTTCTGCACTTCAGCAAAGTCATAAACCGCACACAATTTTTGATCTGAAGTTTTCCTTGATCTGTGTGACTTTAGTTGTGTTGTGAAATGACAAAGTTGAACCAGAAAATATGGTTCATTCAGATGAGTGTGTTTCAGCTGAAGCCTCCCTGGTTCAATGAACTTTTCTCCATATGCAACAATACTGGAACTGTCTGATCTGGCCAAAAAAAAATGTTAACATCACTTTTTCAACCACAGCTGCCTGTGAGCCACAACTACCCCTTTTGCCAGCTCCAGTGCTGATCAAATTCACATGGAATCACAGAATAATTCAGGTGGTAAGGGACTTCACCACTTCAATGGGATCTTCAATTTGTCTAAACTTCAATCTCTTACTAGACTGCAAAGATCTGAGGCTAGAAGGAAAGAAGTTTTTCATTTGTTCTGCAGTTTGTGACATGGTTTGGGGATCTGTGGTTTTTCTTTTGTCTTTATCCAAGAGCTGTGAGTATGGAAGATAAATGGAGGAAAAGATGTGTGACACCACAGAGGAACAGGAGATTACAAGCATCCTGAAGAGGAAGGAAGTGCACATGTATCTGGAGATGTGCTGGAGTGAAGGTCTGAGAGATCCTGGGGTGGGCTGAAAGTGGTGTGCATTGAGGACTTAACAAGTACAGACAACTCTGGGGACAGAGGAAGAAACCCTGGTGGCAGAGAGAAATATGAAGAGGAAAGGTGTGAGGGAGAAGAGGAACACAGATTGAGGATGTTTGGGACATGGTGAGCTGTCTCTGTCTAGAAGGAGAGAAGGAGGGACAAGCTGCTCCCCAGGCATGGAGGAGGGTTTGTGAGCTGCCCCAGGGGGGTGGGGAAGGAGGACCTGACCTGCAGGGAGATCAGTGTGGAGCAAGGGATGGAAGCTCTGACTTCTGCAGAGAACTCAGTCTGTGGAGCCAGGCCCACTGCTATCCCAAAGTTCTCATGGCTTCACTCATAATGTCAACCCTCACTACTGTGAGGGGAACCCTAATATTTCACATTCATTCCAGTGAATGTAGATCTTTGAATCAGTGCATGATGTTTGTTGTGTGTTGCACCCAAAAGTGGTCTCACATTTTGCAGAATAGCACATAAGACGTTTTGACATAATATAGCTTTCTTGTTCCAACCTTTCAGCTAAATACTGCAAAGTAATAACAACAAGAAAACAGTCTCTGCAAAGAAGCAGAAGTATTTTATGACAAAAACAGCATTTGGAGTAACATTCTAGAAGAGCAGAGACACTTTTTCCCCTTGTCACTCTCATTAAGGCTCTGAGAGAATTTTTTGTACTGTCTCTTGCTGTTGGAATACCTGTCTCCAAACAGCTTTCTGTAGTGGAAAATCCAATTTGATCTCAAACAGTTTTATCAGTTCTGCACTACTTTTTTCTCCTATTGGAAAATAAAATAAAAAGATCATATGTCAACTTGACTACAAGGTGTAAAGCTTCTGAGCTTGCATTAATAAATGTATGCATGAATTATATGTTTGTACATTCATATATGTATAGCTTAAGGCAGCCTCTTTGTAGGTTAAGGTTTATTTATGCTGCGTAGAATATATTTTTCCAATTTCTAGCATTCTAGAAAGGCAGATTTTTTTCAGAGATTGTCCAGCTTTCAAGTCTTCATGAGATAAACTTAATTTCTTTTCCAGGGATAAGGAACATGGGAAATTAAATAAACTTTCAGTCTGAGAATGCTACATGCATTTAATTACTTTAATTCAAATGTTGACTCATTTTTCCACCGTGTGCTCCAGCTGGTGGAGGGGGTTGCATGTTCTCAGTTGTGCTGCACTGTCTGCAAACTGAGGGGGGTTGGAGAGCCCAAAGAAAGAGCTTACAGAAGCCTTTTGTTGGAGCTCTGCAATTCACAATATATTTAAACAGAGGCAGCTCAAAATTGCCACCTCCTCCTTCCTTGTGAGCTAAGACAGGCAGACCCTGCCAAGGCTCCTGCCCCACGAGCAGCCCATGATCCCCAGGGCTCTGACTGTGCCCATGAGGAGCCCAGGGCTCTGATTGTGCCCCCTGTCCATCCCCAGAGCTCTGACTGTGCCCCTGTCCATCCCCAGAGCTCTGACTGTGCCCCTGTCCATCCCCAGGGCTCTGACTGTGCCCCTGTCCATCCCCAGGGCTCTGACTGTGCCCCTGTCCATACCCAGGGCTCTGACTGTGCCCCCTGTCCATCCCCAGGGCTCTGACTGTGCCCCTGTCCATACCCAGGGCTCTGACTGTGCCCCCTGTCCATCCCCAGGGCTCTGACTGTGCCCCTGTCCATACCCAGGGCTCTGACTGTGCCCCCTGTCCATCCCCAGGGCTCTGACTGTGCCCCTGTCCATACCCAGGGCTCTGACTGTGCCCCCTGTCCATCCCCAGGGCTCTGACTGTGCCCCTGTCCATACCCAGGGCTCTGACTGTGCCCCCTGTCCATCCCCAGGGCTCTGACTGTGCCCCTGTCCATACCCAGGGCTCTGACTGTGCCCCCTGTCCATCCCCAGGGCTCTGACTGTGCCCCTGTCCATACCCAGGGCTCTGACTGTGCCCCCTGTCCATCCCCAGGGCTCTGACTGTGCCCCTGTCCATACCCAGGGCTCTGACTGTGCCCCCTGTCCATCCCCAGGGCTCTGACTGTGCCCCTGTCCATACCCAGGGCTCTGACTGTGCCCCCTGTCCATCCCCAGGGCTCTGACTGTGCCCCTGTCCATACCCAGGGCTCTGACTGTGCCCCCTGTCCATCCCCAGGGCTCTGACTGTGCCCCTGTCCATGCCCAGGGCTCTGACTGTGCCCCTGTCCGTGCCCAGGGCTCTGACTGTGCCCCTGTCCATGCCCAGGGCTCTGACTGTGCCCCTGTCCATGCCCAGGGCTCTGATTGTGCCCCCTGTCCATACCCAGGGCTCTGACTGTGCCCCCTGTCCATGCCCAGGGCTCTGACTGTGCCCCTGTCCATCCCCAGGGCTCTGACTGTGCCCCTGTCCATGCCCAGGGCTCTGACTGTGCCCCTGTCCGTGCCCAGGGTTCTGACTGTGCCCCTGTCCATGCCCAGGGCTCTGACTGTGCCCCTGTCCATCCCCAGGGCTCTGACTGTGCTCAGCTGTCCCAGGACCTCCTCCCACACCCTTTTGGCTCTGCCTGAAGGTTTCAGCTCAGCCCTGATCTCTGCTGGTGCCTGTCTGCAGCCCTGGCTGGACTCTGGTCTCTGGTTTGCTGTTCCTGGGATGGCTGGAGGACTCTGGAAGAAGCATCTTTCTTCTCTCCTCTACTTTTACTGGCCCCACTCCAGTGCCTGTGGCACCTCACTGCCTTACAGCAGCATGATGGCAGTTCTGAATTTCATATCCCTCTCTGCTTCCTGGCTCAGGTGTCCATCAGCTCCATGGGCTTCCCTGCAGCTGTGCTCACTCCTGTGTGCAGGGAACGTGCTGCAGGAGGCTGGAGGGGCTGCCTGGAGGAAAAGCCCTTTGTGGCTGCTCCTGGCCTGGTTTGGGGGCAGCCCTGTTACCTCCAGGGCTGGAAGATCAGTTCTCACCCATGTGAATTTAAGAAGGGTAGACTGGAAAGAGAAGCCCAGTTTCCTTTCTAAAGAGCAGCTGTGTGGTTGTGCCCCTAGGAGAGAGTGCTTACCTTGGCTGTGAAATAATGCCTGTAGCTAAAAAGCTTTTGGCATTATAAATGATCACACACTTCATTTCAAGGTATTTTCCCTTTCCTTTGGGCAGTGTTGTACAACTCTATTCCTCAAAACATGATGCTTGTTAATACTGCATCAAACACTTGGAAAATAACACTAATGCAACACGAGGAATAAAAAATACCCCAAAGTCAGAAAATACCAAAGGTCTCACTACTTCTGGAGCCATTTGCTTTGCTATCCTCTACCCTCTTACATATTTTATGATGTACTGAGGTATCACACTGCTAACACAGTGATAAGGTCTGGGTTTATGAAAGAAACAGCAATAGAGACAAGCAGATGAGGCTTCAGCTAAAATTTTGAACCTGCTGGAATTTGTCGGTTCTTGTTGTTAGGGAAATGGAAGAGTGGACTCAAATCACAACAGTGAGGTTTGATCCCAAAGAGGCAGGAGCCTTTATTTGGGGTTTGCAACCCTTTTTATCAGGTGTTCCCATACAGTTCAACATGACTGGCCAAAGGAGCCACCTCTCTGGTGCCACTGAACACCAGAACAAGAACAAAACCCATTCAGAACATGTGTGTGACATTGTTTTGAGAACCAAAACCTGTTCACAAAAACAGTCCTTGAAAGAGAAGTTCCCAAAAGACTTTCCCTTGGGAACAGATCAGCCACTGCCAGGCTGAAAACTCTCTCAGGCTCAGAGAATCCTGTCCACATCTTGTAGTAAAGCTCACATCAAGACCAAGTTCTTTTGCCTTTCATCACCTGTTTGAGGTGGGTACAATGCTTTGTCTGGGGTGCCTGTAAGGTCTTGGTGTTGTTGGGCTTCCCTGGTGCCTGGCTGGGCTCGAGGGCCCTGATTGTCTCCCTGCAGCCATCCTGGAGCTCAGCTTCCCCAGAGAGCAGGGTCTGCTGGGGCTGGAGCAGCCTGGCCCTGCTCAGAGCTCTGGTGGGTGCAGGAGGGGCGAGCACTGGGAAGGACTAAGAACAGAAGCCATCCTCGTGGCTCTCCTTGCACACCTCTCACAGCTCCACGTCCCTGCCCGTGCTCTCATGGAGGTTTGGGGGTGGTAGCACGTGTTGGTGGCCGAGACAGGCGATGCCATTGTGCAGGATGGGAAATTCCAGGCCAGCAGATGCATCTGCCACACCTCCCACTGACAGCAGGAGGGTCCTGGGGGGCCAGGGCTCTCCTGGGGCTGGTGCTGTGAGCTGTGGTGAATCCCATGGCCAGCTGCCAGCAATCAGAACCTTCAGCTGAGCACAGGTGTTGTGTTATTTTCACTTGGCTATTAACTGATAGTCAGCATTTTGTGTGACCACCTCTGCAACATGGCACCTGCTGCATTTACTGAGCCTGAAAGCGTTGGTGGTCTTTCACTTCACCCTCTGAGCTGTGCTTCAGGTAAAGTCATCTTTGCTTGTGTTGTGAATGTTTATTGCTTGCCTCTACTGTTTGCTAATATAATTTATAATGATCTGCTGCTGGTTATTCTCAAGTATAATGTATTCCTTTGTAGAAAATAATTAGTATAATGCATTAGGGTTAGTAGTGAATCTTCTCAATAATGTATATGTGGGCATGCAGTTTGTCATTGGTTTTGGTACAAGGGGGAAAAAAGGGAGACTAAAACAGTAATGCAGATGTTACAGACAAAAATACTCAACAAGGCTTAGTTGGTGGCATTTTCCCATCATTTTTTTTAAACCTGGCTGTAAAGCATGGTAGGTGTTAGGGCTGTGCTTTTGCATATCATTCTGGAATCTGTGCAATACGTGCTTGGAGAAGTTCTTACACAAGCCTGAGCTGCAGAAAAAGTTGCAATAAGTGCTGCTGATGAATAGACTTGCAGTAGTAACATCCTTGATTTTGATGGCTTTAATGGGAAATCTGCTTCATTTATTGCTGTAGGTACTGTATGTATGTTCAGTGATCAGTGCTAGGGGGCTTTGATGTAAGAGGACTTTGGTATTCTTTAAGGATGAGCTGAGCCCATGAGATTTTTTGAAGAAATTATTTAATATGTCTTGTATGACTGAAGGAGACTAAGAAGAATAATATTCTGTATAGTGCCCGAATAGGGTACAGTTTTCATGCTGATAATCTGCCTGATTGCTGGGTGTCACTGGAATATGTTTATTTTCTTTGACAGGTATAGCAGAATTGAAAAGTAACCTCTGATGTGGACAATAGCAGTGTCTGGCTGTCACATCTGACAAACAATAGCTGAGTCAAATAGGGGCCTTGGTTCAACTAAATGCATCTGTGTGCATCTATAGCCAAATGTGTGTCCAAGTCAGCTTCTGTTTGCTCCTTTGGCCTTAAAAGTCAGCTGCAAGCTCTGCCCATGACCCTGCACCCTGCTCTGCATGGGCAGGCTAGAGAGGGCTGTTTGTCTCCTGGTAATGTTTATTTAACCAAAATTACACTTAGGTAAAACTTGCTGTAACAGTGACAACAATCACAGGGCACCTAGTTTGGGTTTTCTTGAGATCTAAGTATCTGATGTGTGTTTTTAAATAAACACAGCTTCCTCTGCCCTTTCTCTGTCCAAAGGGTTGATATCTTTCTTTTAGCCTTATAAACATTTAGTGTGTTGGGAGATGTATGCACATCAGTGTTTAGAAACATCAAAAGAGATGTTGTGCTCGCATCAGTGATCAGCACTGAGTACCAAGTAGCATTTGGGGAAGAATCTGGCATATCCCTCAGTGACTTATCTGGGAAGTGTGAATGGCATTTAATAAAACAGATTTTCCAGCAAATGACAGGCCAGAGCCTTGAAGCAGAGAGTGCTTCTGCCCTGTGCCAATCATTCACTTTCTTCCAGCTCAGTGATTTCTCCCATGTAAAAGGTTCTTGTATTTAAACGGGTCCACATTGCAGCAATAGTAAGGTGTCAAATCCCTCACTGAAGCCATATAATAAAATATGAAAACCAGACCACTACCCAGAGTTAGGTTACTCATCCCTGCATGGCCTGCCTGCAGCCTGTGCCAGTGCCTCACCATCCTCATGGGAAAGGATTTCTTCCTAATAGCTGGTCTGAATCTACCTTCCTTCAGTTCAAAGCAACATCCCCGTGTCCTAGCACTACATGCCTTTGTGGAAAGTCCCTGTCCTGGTCTTCTGGAGCTCTCTTAGGTACTAGAAGGGACCTCAAGGTTTCCCCAGAGCCTGCTCTTCTCCAGGATGAACAGCCCCAGCTCTCTCAGCCAGCCTCCATAGCAGAAATTCTTCAGCCCTGTGAGCAGCTTAGTTCTTCTCTGGGCTCATTCCAACAGGTCCATGTCATTCTTGTGTTGGGGACCCCAGATCTGGACAATCCAAAGGTGTCTCTTTGCCTTTCCTGCTCCCCTGTGCCTACCCTGGATTTAGGTTTTTAATTTCCTTCCACGTACCCCATTCTTCCTTGTATTGTTCCTAGTAACAATAAGCTTGTTGCCTAGTACACCTTTCAAACTTAAAATTGTAGTGTAGACAAGTTGCTTTTGAATTTTAATATGCACCATGCATGCTAAGAAGGAATTAGTATTGTGTGTCCTGTTTGCTTAAAGTAATAGAATTACAATAAAAGTATAGTTTGCCTTATCTAACCTGATTTTTAACACATTAGGTACCTATTAGCCAGTCTGTTCCTTTCTTTTTTCCCCACAAAATTGTTGCTTGCAGGAGATACCATAAACTACCACTTAGCTAAGTGGGAAACCAAGCTTCCCATTTTAGCTTTCTTTTTGCCATAACCTTCCATGTGAACGTTGTTCTAACCCCCTTTTCAGAGTTTAAATCACACTGTCAGGTACATCAGTGTTCTTCACGACAGAAAATACTGCCCTGTTGTTCCAAGGTCCTGTTCTCTTTTTACTGATCATATTCACCCATGAAGAAGCAATGCAGTGTAGAATATTGTGACATTAAGCATGTTCAGTTGTGTTTTGCAGTTGTTAATTACCCTTACAAGGTGGATAAGAATTCTGTGGGGAATCTCTTAAAAGAGAAGTGCTTTGCCCTTGGGATGTGTATTACCATATGGAAAGCAGGCTTATGTTCTTAGTTAATTATCTTTGTTGTTTCAGTTCATTTAAAGGAAATGTAATAATTTGTTGGTTGTTAGTACCTGTGTATTTTAAAATGGGAAATTGTTAGAATAATAAACACCCCAAGGGTGTGCTTACAGTACTCCAGAAAGACACTTTCAATTATTTTTTCCCAAGGCATTAATTTTTTTAAGTGGAACTGACAAAAGTATTAAACAAAGGTGATATATGGCATCTTTGGGAAAGCTTATTTCATTATTATTGCTATTTTTTGCAGATGGTTCAAAACTTTTCTCCCAGTGATAATCACATTCAGTACTTTTTGTGAGAGTGGAATCACACTGAATTTGATAGCTTTGAGCAACAAAAAAATATCAGAGCAATAATTGAAATTGGGTAGGATGCTAGTACTTAGTCTAGTCTCATAGAAACATGAAGGTCATGGAAATAGGTGAGGGAAAAGCTCAGCATTATAATAAACAAATGGCTATGGGGAGGATCCTGTGGGAAGGAGAGCCTGGGATTAGTTCACCTGCCTGGTAACAGGCTCCTACTTGTGTCACAGAAAATAGAATTCTGTGCTGTGTTGGGGAGCTCTGTTCTTTGGGGGCAGCGTGCATCCTGCAGAGCTGTGTGGGACACTGCTGATTCAGCTTCTCTAAAGGGCTCCTGTCTGTGCCCACAGCTGGGGTCATGCTTGTTTTGCTGCTCCTGCTGCAATTGTTGATGCACAGTTCTATTAACTTCTGGCACTATTTGGAGAAGCTTACATTTTTATTCTTTAAGGTAAAATTAGAGTAATTTTTTCCTCTCAGTCAAACTAAAATTGTAGTTTATTGTTATTTATAATTTGTAGCTTTTAAGTATTTTTTATATAAGCTTATGAAAATGAGGGTCAAATTGAAGAGCTTATTCCACTGATTTCAAGTAATTGCTTTGGATTTACCTCCTTGAGACTGAGAGCAAGAAGTATCATCTAAACAAAAGAGCAATTATTTCCAAAGCACTCAGAAATTAGTAGGTTTTATTGTGTCTCATTCCCTAGAAGAAAACAAAATCAGGTCTAAGCATTTCTTTCCTAAGCATTAGCTTAGGAAATCATCATTTTTATCCCAAGCTGAAACCAGAAATGGTTGGGAACTTGCAGTATAGATTTGGTGTACCCATTCCACCTGACACCGAGCTGCAGTAGGATGGATAGACCTAATTTAGGAGGAAATAAATCGAACAATTGGCATCTGTTGCTTCCTATGAACACTAGTTATCTTATGACTAAGATGTTCTGAAATGGAAAAAAGCCCGAAGAGGGATTAAAGCACCCCATTTGTTCCTGTGTCACGGGGAAATCAGCACTGTGCACTCTGTAGGGCACAGTGAGCTCCCCCGTGCTGGGCACTGGAAAAAATGATGAACCCTTTCACCAGTGCTCACAGGCATGAGTAGAGGTGTTCACATGTTCCCAGAGGAGCTTGGAATGGACTTAATCTAAAAGTCCTTACTTAGACTGTCTTTTCAAATTGCATCAGGCTTTTTTCCCTGCTTACTACAAATGGCTGGTCACCAAATTGCTTTACAGTTAGGATAGGTCAGAAAAATCTAGAATGTCTTTGCCAACAAACCAGTCTTGTGTAGATGCTGAGCCACGTGAGCTGCCTTTCTCACATTTGTACCTGTTCTGTATTCCAGTTAAACTCCCAGAGCCAGGATTGCCCAGCTGTAACTGAGGGCAGCATTTGGTCAGGAGAATCTTGCTGCTGCTGCCACCTCTGCAGCAGGAGCCAGGGAGAGCACAACCTGACTTCTGTAGCCTGAGGCTGAGTTTGCAGAAAGATGAGCAAATTTGCTGGGGAAATGCCAGTCAGACTGATGCCTTAAGTATTACCTTTTATATTTAATATTTTATATTATTTTTTATTAGCTTTTATATTCTTAGTTATACACTAAAGCAGTACTGCTTGAGTGTATAACTAGAACTCCATAGCCTGCCAGCTGATGTTCTCCCATTTTATTCAGACAAAACAATTTCTCTCTAGGCCTGAGACTCACAGACCCCTCACCTTCTCAGGCCCTGAAATATGTAAAGAGTGGAGTAGGGGGCACACAGAGGAATGTGGCTCTGTTACCTGCAGCTGTAATTGGACAATTTGCCTGTGAAACACAAGCAGACAAACTCAGATCTGACACACTCGTGTCCGTGGTGGGTGCAGTGCCTGTGAGGCTCCGGCACTGCCCGAGCTGCTCCTTTGAAGGCTTTCAATAAATACCTGTTTTATCTGCTAGCTCTGTCCAGCCTCTGTCCCAGGTGGCCTCTCCAAGCTCAAGAGCAGAACTGTGTTTGAATTTGGTGAAATGGCCAGTCCTGGCTAGCCTGGGGCTGCCAGTGTCTGCAGGCAGTGTTGGCTGGCAGTGGCGTTGCCATTAGGAAAACTTCCTGTGCAAGGCCCGCTGTCGCTGGGGGATTTAAGTGACATTTTTGTGGGGTGCTTCCCTTCAGCCTTGCTTAGTCAGAGCATTTCTGGGTAGAAAGGCATCTGTAGCAAAACAAGTTTTGTTTTGTGTCTCTTCCTTTGATAATTTGCCACATCCATTTATTAATATCTTTCAGACGAGGAGAATGCAAAAACATGACGTGGAACAGAGGTAATTCTGCTGTCTTTGGGGAGATGCTTTGGCTGTGTGTGGGAGCAGATTGCATTTATGTGTTGCACGTTCCCAAATCCAAGAGTGCCTTGTTGGAGGTTCTGCCAGGCTCGTGGGGCAGCACGTGAACTCTCTCTGAAAATAGGCACGCTGGCTTCTGAACTCTAGTTCTCATCTAGCTTTTTAATTAAGTGTCTTTACACACCAAGAAGCATCCAGGCTTATGTTGTGAAGCTCTTACCTGCCTGGTTATATCCCAGTTTGATTTCTGTAAAGTCTACTTTTAAAAAATCACTTGAATATAAAATTGTGCTGGTAATACAGACATGATTTTCACTTGTCATGAGCTCTTATTTGAGATTGGCAGGTGGTCATTTTACAGTGATTTCCAGATATGGTGGCAGAAGATAAATATATCTTCTGAACTGCTATTTTAAACATCACAGCTACAAACTGTAGTGACAGTAGCTTGTAGGTTAGGTTACCTGGTACATCCCAGCTTATTAAAAAACAAGCACATAAGCTGAGATTAAACACTGGCTTTTTAGCTGGGAGAGAGCCACTGATATTGGTGTATGAAACTAGGAGATCCTGATTTAACTGGTCTAAACAACTGATAGCCACTGCTTTGGCCTTTACATAAGTCTTTCTTATCAATTAGCAGGATATAAATATGTCTTCAAAAATTCTTTGTTTTCTCTCTGGTGTTGTTTACTTTCACTAAGATGATCTCATTTGATCAATAGAAATGTAGCTATGGAGAAGGGAAAGGAGAAAATGTGAACAGCATGTTCATTTAAATGTCACCCCAACATGGTGAAATGAAAGATTGGCTGACTTTACAGCCAGGAGGGAGTTTGTCTGCTGTACAATTCCATATTTCTGTCAGGTAGAGTGAAGGGGTGCTGAGATCTCTGGCCAGGAGGCAGCGAGCTGCCAGGTGATGCCCTGTGCACTCTGTGTACCTGTGTGCTGTCATGCTCCTCCCTGGCAGCCTCCTCCTCCTCCCCAGCTGGCTGGTGCTGGTGTGTCTGTCTGGTTCTTTACTGCTGAAGGAAAAGTTTGCTAAATAGCCTTGGCCCAGCTGTGGGCAGCTCAGGCCCCTGGTTCAGGGTAGGAGGAGTTAGTCTGGGCTGAGCTGTGGTCCTGAGTAGGTTCTAGCACGCATTTTCCTGAGCAGGTGGCTGGGTCTGTGTGTGTGGACAACACTTCACATAGGCCAGAAATAGTAAATAAGCAATGTATAAGCTTTATTCTAGCCCTGCCAAAGAGATAAGGCTTGATTAGAGGTTAAATGGCACTTAGCATCATTTGGGCTGACCTCAGCTGGAATCTGCCTGGTGTTGGAGGCAGCAGACAGAAGAGCAGGCAATGCAGCCACCATCAGCTTTGCCCACAGGAGAGTTCAAAGAGCAAGGTGGAGAAAATAACTCGTTCAAAGACATCCAACCATTTACCTGTGTGCACTAGAATGTGTGAGGATGTCCTGCTGTGTGCTCAGCAGCCTGCAGCTTTTTCACTGTAGAGCAAAGAGCACAGCAGCAGCTCCAGGAATTAACACTTGAGAAGTTGGTTCTCCTCACTGCTCCTTGAAGGATTGTCCGTAGGAGAGGGAGGATTCAGGACAAAAGATTTATCTGAGGCATTAAGCTGTATCTCTGGAAAATGGGCAGGAAAACACCTGGACAAGCTGTGTGAGGAACTCAAAGGCCATTAAGCTGGAGAGAAGCTGCAGGGTATTCTGAGCATGGAGCACAGAGGAGCTGAAGAAATATAGTGCATTAGACTTTAATGAACATTACACAAGATCTTCCTAAAGTATTGATTAGCTAGACATGAGGGACTTTTGAACCTTAAATGCCTGCAAAAGCATGCAGGGTTTAAAAGACTCATCACTACCCCACAGAATAAGAATCAGGTTCTGGGTGAAAGGACTGAATAAGGCAAAGGCTTTGGTACAGCTATTTTGGGCTACAAAGAGCCTTTGAGTGCTCAACAATAGCTTCGGTGTTCGGAGCACAAGAAGAAAAAAGAACAGACAAGCCATATATTGTGAAAGTCATCTACATGGCATTTGAGCTTGGCTGGGAGAGAATGAAAAGATGCAGATAAAACATGGTGCTGCATAAAAAGGGCTTTCTCTCATTTACATCCTCACCTCCTGTTTGGAGAGACTTTTTAGAGGCTAAAGCTGTGAGAAGGAAAAGACACAATGAACAATATGTATTCTAGTGTTTTCAGACCTCAGTAGTTCTTGTTCTTGGGGCTGGGATCATTTTCATAGTCTGGTAGTACTTTACAGTGGTGCAAAAGTGCTCAACTCTTCACCAAAAACGACAGCTCTGAGTACCCTTAGAAACAATGGGTGCTGCAAATCAAGGGTGCTTGAGTCTGCTGAGGACTGGGTGTGCCGGGAGGTGAAGGCAGCCCTGCTGTGGAGACAAGAGAAGAAAGCAGTTGTCAAAACTTCTGACTTGGCATTCTTGGTGTTTGATGTGTTCCACCTACTAACTGCTTTGGGTTGTTTTCCTTCTCAAAAACTTGAAAAAACAATCAGGTAATTTAAAGTAAATTATGAATGTTGTCGTTTTGAAATTCACATAAATATCTGTCTAGATCTAGATATATATGAAATAGGTATAGAGAAATATATATGATACAACAAGAAGTAGAAAAAAGTTACAGTGGATGTAAAAGAACAGAATGCTGCTTAAGAAGTCTGTGATGACTTGGCCAAAGAAGATGAGCATCAAAGATAGATTAGCATTATTTTAATTTCCAAACACTAGAATGAACCAATCATTTTCACTTCAAATATTCGCATTACACCTGTTCCATATAGAGATGCTCAGAGATGGAATAACACTGAAGTTGAAAGGATAAAATTCTGCAATTTGATATTCTCTTCATATGGAGAAAGAAGAAGAAGAATACTAAATAAAACTGAAGAAAATGAAGACAAAGGGGTGCTGGTGCAGATGGAAGGACTGGAACTGGTCCCGTGCTGGGAGTGATGCTGGCAAAGAGCCTGCTTGAGGCTTGCACGCTTCCAGTGAGGCTTGCACGCTGCCAGTGAGGCTTGCACACTTCCAGTGAGGCTTGCACGCTTCCAGTGAGGCTTGCACACTTCCAGTGAGGCTTGCACACTTCCAATGAAGATTTCACACTTCCAGTGAGGCTTGCACGCTGCCAGTGAGGCTTGCACGCTTCCAGTGAGGCTTGCACACTTCTAGTGAGGCTTGCACGCTTCCAGTGAGGCTTGCACGCTTCCAATGAAGATTTCACACTTCCAGTGAGGCTTGCACGCTGCCAGTGAAGATTTCACACTTCCAGTGAGGCTTGCACACTGCCAGTGAAGATTTCACACTTCCAGTGAAGCTTGCACCCTTCCAGTGAGGCTTGCACGCTTCCTGTCCTTTTGATCTTTAGAAAAGCAACAGCTTGCCAATTAGCACAAATCTCGTGGTTATGTTTTCTACTTTTATACACTTGGGAAAATACAGCTGTCAGATACTGGCTGATCTGCTGTTTCATCACGGGTAAATTTGCCCAACATGGATATGTGTCTGATTAAAATATAATATTTTTCTGAATACCTGCAAAGTTATTATGAGAAGACACATAATTTTGATTAATTGCAAACTAAGCAAAACAAAGATTTTTTTTTCCCCCTCAATTCTGTCTCCTCAGCACTTCACTGAATATTCAGGGATTTACCTTTGGATCGTTTATTTACCTGTGAGGAGCTGCAATGGGTAGTCCAGCAAGGAATTAGCAGAACATCTTCATGCCTCCATGTGGATACACAAATGAGAAGGGCATGCAAATATCCTTTCTCAGCTGTGATTTGCTAAAGACAGTGAAGAGGGACAGCACTGCTAATGCTGGTTATATTTGCAATTAACAGCTTTCACAGCTAATGTACATCCTTATCTTTCAGTGACATTTAATCACCTGCAGGAAGCACTTTTCACTTGTATATTCTAACATGAATGTTATCCTTTAATTGTAAACAAGCAGAAGTCAATTACCAGCAGTAGAGAAAGTCACTGCAGCAAACAAAAAAGAGAATATGTAGTTAAAAGATTTCACTTAACGACCATTGCTCATTTTTCTACCAGGCCTCCTACATTTCATCATGCTCACTTTCTCCTGGGAGCTTTTGAATCCATTGTAAGTCTGTAAAATTAGAAAGAAGAGTGAGTTAAAACCTATGTAGAGACTAGAATTTTCCTATTACAAATCATCTCTCCCTCAGCAGACTATCTGCATATCCATCCATTGCCAACTGTTCTGAAACCTTTTCATCCTGTCACAACTTTCTTTTCCTGCTACTTTCGTGCATTTAGCAACGGGGAAGTTTGCCTGGGTAGTGCTGCAGAAGTGAAAGTAAATTCTCACAAGAGATGGAGAAAGGTGATGCAGGCAAGGTGTGACAAGAGAGATGTTTGTAAAGTTGATATTCAGAGTCAGTTCCTACCCAAAGGAACAAATGGTAAGGAGAGGTTGTGAATAGGCATTTTAGCAGATGATTACATTATTACAATATTCAAAGAATAAGGACTCCATGACTCTGACTGTTACTCTACATTCCAGTCTGTCCCATTTCAGTGGATGTGATGGTCCTTGGGATGAGTTATGCACAAAATAAATAAGAAATAGGTCAGTTGTTAAAGGCCAGGTCCTGCAGCAGGCTCCACAGTGGGGCTGTGGATTTATAGAACAGGCAAAGCCTTTCCTTTGGACATGTGTTTTATGTAGAGGGGTAGTGGAGCAGCTCAGCAATCCTTTTCCATTGAGCACAGCTCTGGATTAGCTGTAGCACATGCAGAAACAAGTAAAAGTCTGAGGAGGTGGGAAATTAAACATCAGACCTTCACTGGAGTCAGTTTATAAGGATGATTTCTAAGCAGGAGCCTGCTAGTCCAGAACACTGCACATTCCAGTAATCCATACTGCTGGGACTTGTGCTGCTGCTACTGCAGCAAGGATTAGACTATCACAATAGGATGATGAATAAATAAATATAGGAATATATCCTGTTAGTGCTGCATCTCAGGGGAGAGGAACATTGAGGTGGTGAGGTATAGATTCAATTATTTTCCTAATTAAACAAAACATATTGCAGATAACTAGAGGCAAAGAAAGGGGTGGCAGAAGTGCCCTCTGTGGTAAATGCACACAATGCAGTCATTAAATGTACCCAGGACATTCACTGTGTCTCCTCTGTGCCCTGTGCATATGGGGGCAGGGTAGGGGAGAAGATACTCAGGTTGCTCTTGATTCACTGGCAAAATAATGATCTACAGAAGGAATTTTCTGAAGTTTTTGTGTTTTGTTTTTTTTGTTTTTTTTTAGTTTATGTGAGGTTTTTTTTAGCAATCCTTTTGCCAGGATTGCCAGGATTTTGCCAAGCAGAAAGATCACCATGACACAGAACTTTCTGTGACTCCGCATTTAATTTGGATACTAATTCTTTCAGATAGTTATTTTCTGAGCAGGTATCAGAAAACTGATTTAGCAGAAATACCAGTCTTTCATTTAAACTGTCTTGTTTCTCAAATGTGTATTTTAATTTGACAGAGTATTTGAAACAGCAGTGTTTCTTCCACGAACAGACAATAAACAGTTATGTGAATAAACAGTGTCAACAGGGTGACAAAATTCAGTTACTCAGCATTGGCGTGGCATTTGTAATACCTGAATTGTGCAGATGTTCTAACTTAGAAACAAACAGTCCTGCTCTGTACATACCAAGTGCTCCAAGACAAAGCTGGGATGGGACTCAGATGTTCAGGGGCCCTGCTGTGACACCACGTGGAGTCCTGCCCTGCTCAGTGCCAGGTGCTGCTGCCCTGGGTGTGGCACGGGTGAAGCAGCACGGGGCAGCAGGCAGAGCACAAATGGGCTGTGGCTGTGCAAAAGGAGGAGGCATCTCCTGCTCGTTTTCAGGTCCCACCTGCCTGGGCACTCTGGAGGTGCTGGCTCTGTCTCCAGGTGTGTTTTTCTGCAGCGCTGGCACCGAGCTCTGCCACAACCTGCCTGATTTCTCTGAGGCCACAGTACTTATTTTCCTATCAAAAGATAATTCATGAGTATTATTAAGACAATGGATTTGACTTTTCAATGAGTTTATGTCTTTAAGAATAGTTTTCAGAGAATGAGTCAGCCATATGTTAAATCAAATTTAACATCCATTATGAAACACTGAATCATACTTTATATCTCTGTAATGATAATAAATGATCATCTCTCCCGTGTTCCCCTCATTTGTACTACTGCTCATCAATCTTGCTAATATCACAAAGATTTATTAAATGAATAATCTTCAAAGTATAGCTGTTTTAATATTAATAGCCCCATTTTATGTTGTTTCTCTTACGATAATTCCATTTGTGTTTAAGCATGCTGACTTTAAGTGTAATCATCCTTTTTACAGTGAAATTTAATGAATAGAAAACCAGTAAATCAATAACAAAATCCTTCTTAATGAGATTTTGTAATTATACCAATACATTACAAAATAGAGGAAACTTTGGAATGCCCTTCACATGTAGGAGAATCACAGAATTAACAGACTATACAATGAAAGCTGAGGTAGTACTTAAGTGGAAGAGATGTTGGGATAGCGTTGTGAATACTTGCAGGTGAAAAATACATTTAGTCCATGGTTGAAAGTATCCAGGGTTGCAGTGTTCTGCTCAGTGAGTTCTGACTCAGTCTCTGTCACAGATACCTTCTGCAGGTTTAGCTCTTATGGCTCTGCTCACACACAAATCCTGGTGCTAGCAAAGTCAGCCTGTCTTAATTTTTGTTCTCCAAGAGTCTTTGGCATCACTGATTGTATTTCCAGGCAGACTGGAGGGAGGAATCACTGCAGCCCTCTGCTAATACAGAAAATGATCTGCTCTGTTAACCCCACAACTGAGTAATGTGTTAAGCATCTTCTCAGTAAAGTTTCTCACATTAAAAAAATGTTCCATTTAATATCAAAGTAGTAAAATTTGAATTATTTTTTTAAATGATTCTCATTCAAAACTAGAGAGATGGGATTTATGTGGGTGGATTGGGTAACGTCTAGGAGAATTTAGAAAGCCTGGCCAGTCTTGAATAGTCAGTCTCCTTTTAGTAAAATAAATAGGTTTGAGCAAATGGAAGAGTGTGTCTGTTGGCTGAATTTGCCAGGACAGCCCCTGGGCTCTGGGAGGCTGTGAAGGCAAATCTGCTTTTTCCCTGGGTAGGGGAAATCAATGCTCTGATGTGTAGAGCACCACAGAGTGCTCAACAAGTGCTGAACCTCCCTCTGCTGTGTCATTAATAACCAAACACCACCCAGAGGGGCCAAATCAATTTCTGGGGCTTGCTGCTGGTGCAGGTGTGGAAAGCTGTTATTAGAGGTGGGGCTGGGACACAAGAGCTGCAGTTTGCTGCCTTGCCTGAGGTTCTTGTTAAGCTCTCAGCATGGGTGCACTGGGTTGTGCTCACTGACAGCTACTTATCCCTCCAGCTTCAATATTTTTGCTGTGTTGCAGTTTGTGAAGTGCCTGCTCTGGAAGGCATGTGAACAATGTGTTTCCATAATCCAGCTGAGACATAATGAAAGCATGAATGACAGCCGAGCACCCTCCTGAGACAGCCTTGGTTGTAGCTTTACTTACTGTCCTCTGCAGACACTGAAGGTTTTGTTACGTAGCTAAACTGATAATCAAAAGCTGGGCTGACATCAAAGATGACCTCCAGGTCAGGAACCTTCAAACCAGACACTCCAAAACTTCCTTGAAAAGGAGCTGCAAAGGATGAAGTGAAATTCAAAAGGTATCAGGCACCAGCCAAAATAAGCTCAAAATTTTAAAAATCTAATTGCAGGGCATGTTTTTTCTGATGCCCACAGCTAAATGCCATTTAGGTGTCCCCTCAAACAGGAAATTACTTCTTGGATCAGGAGATTACTACTTGGAACACGAGATTACTACTTGGATCACCTGTTGCAGGAAAATAAACCTGGCCTTAGCAGTATAAGAATAATTTCAAATTATACCTCTCAGTCGTAGTTCCTAATAAAATCCTAGGAGCACGTGGCAGACACCAGTGAATTTCAGCCTGAGAGTCTCCATAGCACATTTCTGGAGGGAAAAAAAAATTAAAATGTCTTATTTTGTTCTGGTCAGTGAAGACAGCAGGAAGGCTGCCTGGGCAGTGCTCCAGTGCATGGACTTTTTAAAAAGGAGTGGTTAAAAAGCAGGCAGGGCACAGTTCCCTGATCTGCTCTGGACCACGTGTCTTAAAGTTACTTCTGCTGTTCCTTTTGAGTTCAGATTTTAGTGAGCAGGCAACATTAAGTACAGTGTAGCTTTTATCAGAGCTGAAGTCTCTCACGTGTTCACTTGCACAAGTGATAAAATAATTCCTCTCCATGTTGGACTTGTTTTACTTTCCAGATAAAATGTCCTCATAAAGGTGTGGATTTTTCCCTTTAAAAGGTTTGTACCTTAGTTCTACTGTCATTTTACTCTGAGTTTTAACTGACAAACTGAATTCCTGAGAACTGGGATGATGTTACAGTATCGGAACAGAAAATGCTATGGTTTTGTTTTGTTTTTAATGTAAAATGTAAGAACATTTAGTGTATAGCTGACCTTTTAGGAAACCTAACTAACAATTACTCACAGTTTCTAAAAGCTGAAAAGCTGCTTCCTTCTGACCAGAAGGAATTTAGCAGCACATAAGCTCCCCTGAGCTGCTGTACTCAAGCATCACAGCTCCTCACTTTGTCCTTCTACCAGTCTCCCAAACTTCTCTAACTTCCTGAAATCAGACATTTTAGATGACTTGGGCCTCTGGGGCTCTCACATTTAAAGAAATAATCTTCCCCTTTTGGACCTTAGAACTACCTACTGGAAATCTTATCATCCATTTAGTTCAGCATGTATTAAAATTTGGCAATTAATTATCTGCAGTTCTAATCCAGTGAGTCTGTGCAATTAACACCTGGGATTTGGCACATCCTTTTGCTGACTTTTTAATTTTATGGCTTGGAGACGGTAGATCCCCTCTAGGAGAGCTGAAATGAGTGAAAGTAACCTGTACCTGGAATTTTTAATCCTGTCTTAGAACCCATCCTGTTACTCCCTGGCTCTCTAGTACCTGGGTACTTCTGAGCAGTTCCTTTAAAATGCGACAGCAAACTTGTGGGACCTGAAGTGGTCTAATGGACACAGAGCATGTGGAAATGGGGATTGCTCTGTTCTCCCTTCCACAGCCAGCAGGTGACATTGGCTTTTCTGTCCTTTTGTAGAATAGAATCACAGAATCAGAGTGGTTTGGGTTGGCAGGGACATTAAAGACCCTGTTACAATCCTCTGCCATGGGCAGGGACATTTTCCACTAGACTGAGGTTGCTCAGAGCTCCATCCAGCCTGTCCTAATCTGAATGCTCTTTGTGCTCCTGGTATGACAGATTCAATTAATAAACAAACTTATCCTGAAAACCTATTACAGGATGTTATAAAAAACCCTGACTAATGACATTAGCAAAAGTTTCTTCAACCCTGCCCGTGGAGCTTAGTTACATATTCATAGAATCATAGAAAATCTTCTGCTGGAGGAGACCTTAAAGATCATCCACTTCTGGTTTCATTTAGAAGTCAGGACATTTACTATGAAATAGAAAGGCAAAAGAGTAGAAACAAAAATTAAAATTCTACACGTGGGTAGTCTTTCATTCTGAGGAACAAGGGTACTTCATTTCTACTGAACCACAGTGGAAAATGCATCTAATAGTTTGTTTCACAATAGAAAATGGTAGATAATTCCCTTCCTGAAAGAACTATTCTAGAAATGACTGCAAGTTTCTGAGCAGTCAAGCACTCAGCCATGCCTTATTCTCAAGCAGAGCATCATTCTCTGGCTTCACATCTTTGCTAGGCAAAAGCACTGTTCAGGTCACAGTCCTGTTTTTGCATTATCAAAGAACCACACTCCACCCTAAATGCATCAAAGGAAAAATGGCCATTTGTCCTTCATTCTCTGGGTGTCTAGATGCAAGTTGTACCTGTCTTTCTTAAAATCCTGCTGACAATTCTGCTGATACCTAAAATCCTGCTGGACAAATCCTACTTAAAATCCTGCCCACAATTCATAAATCCCTTGTTATTCAGCTGTGGTGAAATGCAGTGACAACAAAATGTCGTTCACAAAATGATGCAGCAATGTTCTGGGAGAAGCCATCACCAGTGGTGACTGAGGGTTCTCAGGATAAGGTCCTTTAGTTTACACTAGACTGAGCTTAATTTCACTTAATTAATTTCACTTAATTTATTTCACTTAATTTATCACTATTATGTACTTTTGGAAAAGACATTGAATTTCAATTATGTATTTGTAGTGAAGCAAAAATTTGAGGGGGGGGATAAAAACCCTCTTTTGTTTCTTATCTGTACCTCTCTTGTACAATTACATCCTGCATCTGCTCCTCTGAAGCATTTAGCATTTGGGATGGACTTGAGGTACATTTTCTGGAAGGGTGAGAATTGGCAGGCTTCTGCGTTTCAGTGCTGTTTCTTTGTCTTGCCTGAAATATTCCTGAGCACTGTTGGAAGACCTTGTCAGAATATGTAAAGGCATAACTTAATCAGCCTTCACATCGTATGTGGATGTGCCACAGAAGGAAATACAAAAAAATCTAGAATAGTGTGACTTCTTACAGGCATTCAGTGATTTACAGGGCTGTCTCTAGAAGCTAGGATACCGTGTAGAAGGTGTGGATGAAATATTTAAGAGCTAAGAGACAAACTGTCTTTAGTCTCTGAGTTTGGCTGCAGGCGAGTGGGTAACACAAGGGAGGGTGAGCTCCAGTGTTTAACTCTGAGGTTTTATGGCTGTGTCCCCTGCACAGGCAAAGAGCCTGAGCCTCCCCCAGCCAGGGAATGGGGCTAGGCTGGGGCTGGCTGAGCTCAGTGCCTGCCCTACAGACCCCAGTGGGGTTTGGGCTCCGGAGCCAGGCACAGCTGGGGGCTGGGAAGGGGCTGCTGCACTGACCCTGTGGGAAAGAGGACAGGCAGGTACCAGGCTCTCAAGGCACCTGCCTGTGCTGTAGTTTGTAATTGCTGAGCAGAACCCTGGAGATAAGAGAGAACATGAAGTATATTGAAGTTCTTTGGGGCTCAAGCTAAGTAGAGAAATGTCTTGTCTCGGTCAGACAACATCCTTAGCTCAAACATGAAAATTCCTTTGCAAAAGAGCTTCCTTTAAGCTATTACAAAATGGGCTTAGTAGTGGGAATGACAGCCTTCAGTTTCTAGGAAGCACAGGTTTGTCTTTGAAAATTCTAAAACTGACTTAATAAAGAGATTCAGAGGAAAACAGCTAACCTTGCACTTATTATTGTTTGTGTTTCATTTTCTGAACATTTTGGGTGCATTGAGATACATTTTCAGGCTTTTCTTCAATAAAAGCAGGAGTATTCCTGAAAGCAATTTATCCCAGCAGCTAAAGGGAAAATGCAACTGTGGCAACAGTGAGCAACACTCCCGGAAGATGAAGCATGAGACTTTTCTGCCCATAGCACTCACTGAGACAAGCTATATGAGTGGTCCAGAACAGATTTGACCCATGTATTGTCCATTTGAAAAGCGAGATTAATGCCAATAAAAGCAAAAGCATTTACAGAGGGCAGCAGAAATCTCTCAGTCAGGGATAGGTGCTTCACCAAGCACTATGGAGAAGCAGCCTCCTTGTAATGACCTAAAGAACGCTGTCATCTGGCTCATTGCTTTTCTGTTTATTTTATCTCTCACCTTTGTGTTTTAATTAGCTCCTTTTGTTTCTTCTGTTGTAGTGATTTAGTTTACATGCCATGGAACATGCATTTGATTTCAGTGCAGCATGGCATGCTTGCAAATAATACTCGGGTGGGCACTGTTTGTTCAGAAGTGTAGGTGTGTGATCCATTTCCTCATCTTGCTCTGAGTGAACAGATACATGTAAAACACTTCAGACAATAACAGCAGGCCCTTTTACAATTACAAAGGCACATGTGTTTCAAAACCAGAAGCTAAAACTGAAGGACCTAAGGAGTGCTGACCCCTGCTCCTTTTCTTGTTACATATCTTTGAAGTGTCCTGCATGAAATACCTGTTTCTTTGAGACAGAACTCAGTGACAGTTCCAGCAGCTTCTGGTTTTGCATAGGTGTGTGTTGTCCAGGACAAAGGATGAGGTGCAGTTGTTAAAGGCTGGTAGAAGAAGGGTTGACTGAACAGCATTTGCCTTGGGATTTAAAACTGAAACTTCAGATTTATAACATGCTAAATGCAGCATCTAACCTAGTCCCTTGCTTTAACTGCAGTGCAGTGTGCTAATATAAGCATTTTTCCTCACTCTTTCCCCAGACCTTAGTGTTCTGTAAGCCCCCCTTAGCATTCACCCCTTTGTTTGGGATTAATGGAAAAACACAGGGAGTTTGAACTGAGGTCAAGAGCAAAGCCTGCCAGCATCCATTTTCCTAATGGTGCTAACATTGAAAGAAGGAAAGTTGGTAAAAGAACATATTTAATGCAGCTTTGAGTCTCTGTAGAGGAAAACGCTGGTTTCCATAGCATCACCAGAAACATCTCTCTGAATATGGAAGAGCATGTTTAGGCTCAGGGTTCCTCTGCTTTGGCAGTGGAGTTCAAGTACCACAGTCCCCAGTGCTTTTCCTTGGCCAGTGGGCACACAGGGCACTTCCACAGGAGGAAAACATTTCCTGATAGACTCCTGAGATCACCCAGTGTGAGGAGGCTTCTCTTGAGAGACTGGTTTTAGAGCTGGAAAGAAGTGGGCAGTTTTATAAGCATATAAACCAACTCAGATACACATCTAATGCTACAATGCCTTTGACTCCTGCTCTTTCCTCTTGGCAGCTCAGCTGCTGAGCTCTTTTGCTTCATGCTTTTACAGGAAATATGCCCCATTTATTTCAGCTGGGCTGTGGTTTCACTTTTAGTGGCAGCTTAAATGGTTTCTGTGCTTGATGCTGCCCTGGTTGCTGCCCTCCCTGCGTGCTCCCCGTGGTGCTGGGCTGGCACCTGGACCAGGGCCCTTTCCTGGCAGATTACAGCCCTTGGTGTGGATCCCCAGCCCCACAAAGACAGGCTCAAAACGCTCAGGAGATTTTAAAGTACATTTTTAGAAAAGGAAATCCACGTGAGCAAAGAGGGGGAGATAAAGAATCTCTCTGCAATGGGAGGTGCAGAGAGAGGAATTTTTTTCCAGGGTTAGCTGGCAGGATGAGACAGAATCTTTCTTCCTCTAAAATTGGAACACACAACTTTGTATTTTCATCATCTTTGACATTAGCAGTCTGTATGACTAGTTCTGGCTGTTCTCTTTACACTACCACTCATGTTCTGCAGGACTCTTGAGAATGGATTGGAATATCTTTCAGTTTAAAATTACTTTTTCCCTATAAATCTCTGCTCAAAGATCTTGTGGAGGCTAGTTCATCTAACATTTTCTCCTGGCCAGCATGTTATAATTATGAAGTGCAGAGCACAGGAAGATGATTTTAAGATCACTCTGTGTAAAGGATATTTCTGTGTGTTGCACCTGCCATTAGAGAAGCAGCACAGTGCAACTTTGGGGTGTCATAGACTTTGTGTGTGTGCATATCCAGCTCAGTGAGACTTTTTTTTTTAATTATTTTTTTAAATGTTTAGAAATTGCCAGGAATATAAAAAGTAAATAGCAATATTTATTCTGTGCCATGTCTTTCTAGTCCTGCTAATGTCACAGGCACGAAGAGCTTCAGGGAAATGACCAGGGCTGGAAACTTTGTCCCTCTCACAGTGCTTGAGCTAAAGGTCAGCCTAAGAATCTCCTCTGGGCCCCCTGAAGGGACTCGTGGTGCTGGCCCTTCTGGCAAGGGAGGGGGTGGCAGCTCACTGAACCTGCTACAAGGGAGGGAGGAAAAGGCAGGGGATGTTTGTGCAGACATGTGGCATTGCCTGCACATGCACCTGCAGATAATAAACTGTCTCTCGGGGGGTGTTGCTCTGAGGCCTTTCATATAAAAGCAGTCATTTAATATTTTCCTCTCTGGAGAACCTTACACCTGTTTTATTAGTATGTATTTTTTAATTTATCAAGTAAATATATAAATAACTGGAGCAGACCTATTATTAATGCAGAACACTTGTGTAAGTCACTGAAAGTCACAGATGTGTCATAAAAATAGATGGCAATCAATAGTCACAGGAAAATGTTATTTGTTTCTTGCAAAGCTGCAGCTATAAACTCCCCTTCCTGCCAGTAGGAGTGTTACTGCCAAAGCTCTGCATAGGTGGTTCAGAACAGACTGTATCATTCACAGTTTTAAAGAAATCAGCTTCAAGAAGCAGACTTCCAAGCAAATGCAGCACTGGCCTATATTGCAGAGTGGGGCTATTTAAAAACAAGCCAGAAAAAGCTGCCCAGACTCTGAGAGTAAAGACATCTTTACATGGAGATGAATATTGCCTCTCCTTAATGTATGCACGGTTTTGGCCACTGTTTCCATTAGTTCTCTCATACAAATAAAGGTAATGTCAGAGGGAAGAGGAGATTTACTCATCCCCTTATATAAGGGCACTTATTGCTGTAAATCTAGAATTTGTTCAAGGAGGCTTGCAAGGTGTGCTGAGTTGACCAGTTCTGTGACTGCATCATTTGATAACTTGAACACCATTCAGAGAGCCCATCTGGGTGAAAGTCTTCCCTTTAATTTCAAAGAACAGGTATTTTTAAAATCCCTTTTTACAAAAAGGAGCCAGCACTACACCAGTGCGCCTGTTTCCTTCCTGTGGCCATGGGCCCATCTGCAGATTTGAAACTGCCCATCTTTGTGATGGCTCCATTTTCCTCAGGCCCTTTGAGGGGGTCTCCTATAAAATGCATTAACCAAAGATTTTTTGAGCATTTTGGTGTGGCTCAGTTTCTATGGCCTCGATTTTTCTGAAGTGATTTCACTGTCAGTGACACTCACTGGGCTTTTTGTAAAGAAAAGGAGTTTGGGTTTCTGTTTGCCCATGGCAAAGAGGTGAGGGGGCCCCATGAGAGTCTGCAGGCACTGCAGATGTGGGGTGCTGAGTGAAGGTGACCCCAGCCCTCTCCTCTGCCAGGCCTGCCAGGTGCAGCACAAACTGTCCCCTTCCCCTGTCCTGTGTGAATTATTCCGAGGGAGGGATTGCACAGCTTGCTCAAGCATGGCTGGGCAGGACCTGCCTTTACAGTCTGACCCAGTCTGATTCTCTGCCAACGGGAAGTGTTGGCATGTAGCTGCCACCTTCTTTCCATAGGTATACAATTCCTGTGACTTATGAATCATGAAGTATGAAAATGAAAAAGCCCTGTTGTGATGTGCTTTTGGCATCTTATTTCTTTTCACGGATTTCTTATTACACTTTGACAGGTGTCTGACACGGGAAGCTGTCACTACTGTGATTTAACCTTGGTGTACCACCTCCAATTTCAATGCCTAGGACTGTGAAACAATGGAACTTATCTGAGCTGTTGAAATGTCAATAATATTGCATTTAGTTTTATGTTTTTAGAGATGCTCTGTATGTTGCAGATATTTTTTTATCCTAGTGCTCAGGATGAAAGCCAGATTTGTACAGATTTTTGTGATTTTTAGGTTATCTTTTATGGGAATTTTCCTCAGAGAAGTCAACTCAGACCAGCCTGATGTTTTGCAAAGAACTCAGTAAAATAGAGATGCTTGCTCCTTGCTTATAAAACGCTAATTTGATTCATTGTAAATATCCACGTTGTTAATACCAGAACAGTGTTACATGGATAAATGTGAGGCAATCTGAACAGGTATATTTTAGATAATTTATTCCCTCAGAAACCTGCGGTGAGTCATCGCCAGTCTGCTTGGGTGCAGCAATTTTGTTTGATTTTCCAGCTCCCAGAGTCTGTGGCTAGCACAGAAATGCCCCTGGGTGTGTTTGTGGCAGGGCAGGGTCAGGGCAGTGTCCCTGGGTGATTGTGGCAGGGCAGTGTCAGGGCAGTGTCNATGAAAATGAAAAAGCCCTGTTGTGATGTGCTTTTGGCATCTTATTTCTTTTCACGGATTTCTTATTACACTTTGACAGGTGTCTGACACGGGAAGCTGTCACTACTGTGATTTAACCTTGGTGTACCACCTCCAATTTCAATGCCTAGGACTGTGAAACAATGGAACTTATCTGAGCTGTTGAAATGTCAATAATATTGCATTTAGTTTTATGTTTTTAGAGATGCTCTGTATGTTGCAGATATTTTTTTATCCTAGTGCTCAGGATGAAAGCCAGATTTGTACAGATTTTTGTGATTTTTAGGTTATCTTTTATGGGAATTTTCCTCAGAGAAGTCAACTCAGACCAGCCTGATGTTTTGCAAAGAACTCAGTAAAATAGAGATGCTTGCTCCTTGCTTATAAAACGCTAATTTGATTCATTGTAAATATCCACGTTGTTAATACCAGAACAATGTTACATGGATAAATGTGAGGCAATCTGAACAGGTATATTTTAGATAATTTATTCCCTCAGAAACCTGCGGTGAGTCATCGCCAGTCTGCTTGGGTGCAGCAATTTTGTTTGATTTTCCAGCTCCCAGAGTCTGTGGCTAGCACAGAAATGCCCCTGGGTGTGTTTGTGGCAGGGCAGTGGCAGGGCAGTGTCCCTGGGTGATTGTGGCAGTGTCCCTGGGTGATTGTGGCAGTGTCCCTGGGTGATTGTGGCAGTGTCCCTGGGTGTGCCCTGCCCCGTGGCACTGCCAGGCCCTGCAGGGTCAGGCACTGTCTGTGGGGTGCTCAGCAGCCACACTCCAGCCCCTGAGGCCTCTCTGCTTCTGTGAGAGCGAGCCCAGAGCCAGCAAGTGCTGGCCCAGCTTCCAGCCTGGCTCCCAGCGCTGGCTCCTGGGCTCCTGCCCCAGGTGTCCAAGTGGGGCTGCTGTCACCCAGCAGGGCTGGCAGGTGCTGCAGAGCCGGCTGTCATCTGGGCTTCATTGATCACACTAAGCAGCTTCTTTACTTTCAATTACTCACGGATGTCAGGGGGAGAAAGAGAACACTGGAGAGGTATTATACGTAGTGGCACTTCAAAGGTGATTACTCTTTCTTCCTATCAATCATGTGAAGGAAATTCTCCTAGTGCACTTAATAATCCTATTTTCCTTTGAAGAAAAGAAAAAGTCTTGATTCGAAGCTAGCCATAGAATTAACAGTGTCATTACACATTTTTTAACTCATTAGAGTGTACTTAGTATTCCTGCGATGTAATAGATTTGAAAAGCAATTTATCCAACGATGGCTTCAAGTGGATAAGAATTTTTTCCCAAAACAAATTGTGAATCAACTCATCGTTATATTTTTTTTCCTAGATTTTCATGTACAAATGTTTCACAGTTCTTTAGTTGTGTGATTCATGAGGGGTTAAAATTAATTTGCAGAAATAATAAAAGGACACAATATAACAAATAACAAATAACATCTATAGCACACATTTTGATTGAATGAAAATTCTTCTATGTGATTTTTTTAGCCTGTTGTGATGGTTCAGCTTTCTATGGCTTAAATCATGGTCCCTACACATTTAGATTAAATTCAAGGTTCATGTACAGCCAATCTATACAGAGGGTTTTGTTTACTTTGAAATCAGTAGATTTGATACATGTGGGGTGGAGCCAGATTTGAATCTTAATAAGGATAAGGGAATTTTTGTCAGCCCTGTCTAATAGGTTCCTCCTGTTCTTCCGGCCCTTTGCAGAGAAACTCTTTGTTGAGAAAGTGGCACTGAGGTGTCTGCAGCTGGAACATTGAGGTGATGCATTTGGTGCAGATTGGAAAAACTTGGCAAAGGACCCATGGTTCACATCCCATGGCTCTTGCCTTACAACAAATCTCAGCAGACACTGCTGGGTTCGCTGCAAAACGTGAGGTGCCTCCAGCAGGCCTTCTCAATCAAGTCTTCCAACTTTTTCCTAGTCTCTTCTTCCTTCATTTTATAATCCTTTCCCAATTTATCTTAAAAGTCTCAGAAAGCACGAGCCCCTTGAGCTTTGTAGGGATCACTGATGACTGTGTAAGTGAGCCCATTTGATTTCCCCTTGGGCTGATTATGTACCTGACAGAGCAGAAGCTTCCCAAGGGGTCAAAGAGGCTGAGGGAAGAAAAAATTCAAACAAATCAAGAGAACTTCAAACAAATCCCCCTGCTTCATCCCCCAGGCAACTCATGTGAGTCCAGCAGTGTTTTGAGTTGGAAAAGGAATGGCTCACTTCGAGAGATTTCATTTGTTGTTAGTTCCTCTCCTGACTCAGCCTGGTTTGGATGCTACAGTCAGGATCTTCTAAGAATGTTTGTTGCTCTGTCTGAGTGCAGCTGCTGGGAAACATTTTATTTTTATTCATGCATTAGTAAATTGATGGAAAGTACGGCTGAGCGCTCTGCAGGAGGAGCAGGATCACCAAGATTCTTAGGTTTTCTGGAATACCAAATCTATCATAAACCTCTACCTGATTTACATAGTTAATTTCTCTGTAGAAGGGTGCCACCCACCTGGGCCTTCATTTCCAAAGCCTTATGGTCACTCGCCCTTGTGAGCAGGGCGCTGTGTACCAGACTGGCAACTGAGTTTGCAGAGACACAGAGGAGATGGTTTCCCCAGTGTCAGAGCAGGGAATGAGGCTGGGATCAGCACAGAGTGCCCAGCCCCTGCCCCGTGCTGCGTGTAAAGGGCTAAACAAAGGGCAGTGTTTGGAGAGAAACCATTTGAACCAGCGTTTTCGACAGCTTTTGGTTACAACGCTTGAACTGTTACAACAGCAGCACATCACAGCAGTTGGGCAGGAGTGTGAGTGTGAGATCTGCAGAGGGCTGCAAAGATTCTCAGAGTATCACAGTTACAGCCAGCGCAGCGCCCAACAGCGCTGAGAGAGCACAGGGCTCTGCAGCCTGCAAGGGCTCGCATCTTCCCCGTGCTGGGGTGGCTTCTGGTGAAAACAGCACAGCACAGGATAAATCAAAGGCATTTGGATTTCCTCTCTCCTTGATGAGGTTCTGGTTTTGCTTTGGTCAGCTCATGACAGTCCAAAGTGAGACTCAGACGTTCCCTTTGATGCAATGGTGAAATGCCTTAATCACTCTTCAATGTATTGAATTTCTAAAACCCATTGTTTTTCAAACTGCTTTGGCTGCCTGTAACTGCAGGGAGCAGCTGTTCCTCCAGGGCTGGGGACAAGAACCTGCACCCTGTGATTAGTGGCTTCAGCAGCAAAGCCACTCTGTGTCCCTGAGAGCTCTGCCAGCGTGGTTAATGTCAGTGCTTTGTGATCCTTTTGAAGTCCTCTCCCTCTCTCTGGGGAAAGCCGTTGTTTTTCTATGGTTTGACAAGCACTGAGTGAATCTGTTTGGGCTCTGTTAGCAAGCAGCTGGCAGGAAAGGTGTGTGGGGTTCAGCAGAGAGATTCCTCTGCCAATCTGCAGCAGATCAGTGCTGCCACAGCTGCCTCTGCAGGGAGCACAGGAAGATGCCAGAGATCTCCAGCTTCATTCACTCCTGGTACTGGCACAGCCTGTACAGCAGATCCCTCTGCCACTCAGGGTGGTCTTTTCTCATGTCATGGTTGTTAGGGAAGAAACCCTCAGGCTCTTGGCATTATGCATATGTCTAGAGGACCATTCAAACATATGTACTTGTAACAGGCTTATTTGTTTGGTTGTTTTTTTGTAGTGACTTTCAAGCATGTTAAAGGCTTAAATCTTACCTACAATCTTTAAATTTGTTTTAGATAGATATGAGGATATTAACCAGAAATACATAAGCCCAAGACAGGTAAGACTACTTGCCTGAAGAAAATGTGATTCTGACAGGCTAATAAACACTTCATCTTGTCCTTGGACAGTTGGTGGAATGCTTGATGGCCAGGGAGGCCACAGATGGCTCCTTGCTTCTGCAGTCATCCAGGGATATCTGACATTGAGGTATAAAATAGTAATCAAATACCTGTGTGAGCTTCCTTCACACCCAGGGCTGGGTTGGAGTCCTTGACTAAATATGTAAGAAAATAGCTGTCTCTTGATTCAGGTGGAATTGCAGAGATAATGATTATTGCTAATTGCAGTAATGTAGGCCGGGGGGAAAGTGCTATTTAAAGTATGGAGTGACTTACAGTGCTTAAAATGATGGGGAACATGAATGATTAGAATTATGTATTTTGCTTTCACTTTGTTACACCTTATATCCTTATACCTTTGGGACAGGCATACATCTCTTTTCTCCTTCTACACCAGTGCTGAGTGCACAGCTGGCTGCTCTCTTTCAGCCAAAGATGGGACATCCCTTAAAAGAAGGCACTTAATTATGGATCTTACTCTATAGCATTCTGGTTTTATCTTTTGGGTTTTTTTCCCCTGCTAAAATACGAGAGATGACAATTGGTTTGTGACAGCTGTTTCCATAATAATTATGGTTGCTACCTTTGATGGTAAATGAATGTTTTCCCTGGAGCTGGGTCTGTAGTAGTTTCTGGTTTAGGGTAAATGAGAAATTGCATTTTAAAAATATCAGAGAAACATTTTTTACCCTAGATTTCACTTTTGGGAATTAACCCAGATTGTATTATCAACATAATATATCATTAAAATAATGACATTAAATGATAGTTTACAATGTTCAGTACACACTCAACTGGAAAAATATAATTAGCACATCTCTGTTGCAACTCTTTATTAGTTGGTTTAACACAAGTGTAGATTCTGGTAAGGACCAAAATCACATACTCTGTCACTGCTGCCAATAGGTATTTGCAGCCCTTAGATGAGAATTACCAAATTTTCTGCACCACTTGCTTTTCTCAACCCATAATCAGGGGTTATATTTTACTGTGACTCCTTGGTGGCTAGAAAGTGTTTCAGGATTCAGGGGGAGCTGTAGAAATGAGCTATAAACTGCAGTGGGAGCAATCTTCAGCTTTTTTCCATGCCTTTTCCTTTTCTCTTTATTGTCTTTTTACCGTTGAATTACTGCTTCTTTAAAAGAAGAGACAGAAAAATGAGAGGGTGGGACAAAAAAATATTGACAGATAACAGCAGAGAAATAGATGGGGGGGAATGCAGAATAAATGGACAGAAAGGTTCTGGGCAGATAGAAAAAGAATGGAAGCAAAAAGGAGACAGGATGATGTCTTCAGAAATGAAATGAAATAAATGAAATAAAGCCTTCCACCCCCATTGGCCTCATGGTGCCCTTGTGTTGTTATTTTGCAAAGCTTGTTTGTGTGAGGGGATTCACAGGCACAGGTGTGGCCCAGGGCGTGCAGGAAGCAGCAGATTTGCCAAGGAGCTCAGTAGGAGCAGCGCTTGCCTGGTCCTGGTAGATAAAACCCCTGCACTGGAAAAGACACCATCACCTTGTAGCTTGCATTTGTGCACAAAGGTGCACTAGCACCCACAACAACTGGCTACAGAAACACAAGGAAATTACTTGTAAAAATACAGTTTTCTGCTTTATCTCATGCAGTTGTCATTAGTGAGGTGCTTGAACACAATTAAAATTAGCTAGAGGCATAAATCAGTAGAATTGCTGAGAAGGTGGCCAGCACCTGGACTCTAGCAGGCTGCATCCTCAGACTGGGTTTGTTTGCAGCCATGGAGTTCATTCACAAGGAAAGCATTCTGTGACCCATTGCTCCAGACACATTGGACAGCAGATAACAAGACTGCTTTTCTGTGAAGCTCAGCCTTTCTTGGTTAGGGCTTTAGTCAAAGGCTCTGTTTCTGGTTTCACAGGGCAGATTACCAGTTCTGTTCTTAGTGCATAACTTCTGGGATGTCAGCACTTAAGAAGTTTAAGGTGTTTCTGTTCTTTCTGCTTTCTACATGCATACATGTCTTGACATTATTACCTAGCAAAACACCCTGTCCATATGGGCTGAATCCTAGCTCTCCCCAAGGCTTCTGTTTGTGTGCATGAATCAGTACTGCTTCAATTGCTCTATTTTGTACCTGATTCCTACATTTAGTCCAAATGAAATGGAGCTGCTGAATGTCTTTGCTTTGGATCTCACCCATAAGCACAGAATGAACTGGGCTGGAAATCTTGGCTGAGACCATCAGGTCCAGCCTATGACACCTCCTCATCAACTAAACCATGGCACTGAGTGCCATGTCCAGGCTTTTTTTAAACACATCCAGGGACAGTGACTCCACCACCTCCCTGGGCAGATGATTCCAGTACTCAATCACTCTTTCAGTGGAGAATTTTTTTGTGATGTCTAAACTAAACTTCCCCTGGCACAGCTGAAGTCTGTAATAATGGCTTTTTGTATTAGTGTGAAAGCAAACCAGTGAGGGGCTTCCAGGTCAGAACTAGAGTTTCATATGAAAATGAAAATAAAGCAGAAAGCACTGTCTTAAACTGGCAGAGTCAGGACCAAGCTGGCGCCCTGTTGGTCAGGGAGGTGGTGGCAGTCTGGTTACATGGTGGCTGCAGTCCTGCTGCAGTGACAGAGGTGGCTGGGTTGAAGGGCTGATCCTGTAGAAGGGTCTGGTTTTCCTCTGAAGCTCTGCTGGTGGTTATGGAGCTCTGGTCCTCTGGGAGCCCAGCAGGTCATCCTGCTCATGCTGTCCCAAGGCTCAGATGATGTCCAGGTAGGAATGCTTGGTTCCTGCCCTGGGCAGAGCATCTCCCAGCGGGATGATGGAATTTTTGGGGTCATTCAGTAAGGTCTTGGTGGCCCATTAATGGAGATAGCCCCCAGAGAGAGTTATCAGGGATGAGTCATGGAGGAGATAAAGAACACTGCCCCACAGCTTATGGAGATGGTAACACAATACATGCTTTTGATTTTATCTTACAATGTAACCTAAGACACTTGCTCACTCCGTTCCCATGTTTCTTTTGTAGGGCAGGCATTTTCTTCCTACCAAAACGCCAAACAAGAAGCAGGAAGTCCATTAAAATACAAAGGAATGCAAAAATGATAATTTCAAAGTGTGTTACCTAAAATGAATCCTCCAACTGGCTCTGCTTTTGTAATGAATTCAGGAAAAACAGGACCATTGTGAGGATGCACTGGTTGGTTGGACATTATTTCTGCCACTGAGAAAGAGACATTATTTCTGCCCTGTGTCATCTTAGCGTGGGGTTTGGGATACATGTCTGTGTTGTTCATCTATATTCTGCTTCTCTTTGATGCAGCTTTGAACCAGTCCAGAACTCTAGCTTTGGCAACACCTGTGCTGCCACCTTTTATACATTCTCAGGCAGTGCAGAAGGAGATGAGACCAAGCACAAAACCTGCAATTCCATGGAGGTGCCAGGCCTGGATTGTGCCTCTGTTAAGCTTTTCACAACAGCAGATCAAGCCTGGTGTTCCCATTTCCTCCTGCTGGTTTCCAGTACTTCCTGAAAACCACTGAAATTTGTTCCCCCCATGACGCTGGTGTCCAAAGAATAGCACAGATAGAAGGACTGTTCCAGCCATGGTTGGGCATTCCTGATTTAGCTGAGGTTCCTTTCATGGCTCATTAGGACAGCACAGCAAAAGAGAGATCCTAAACCCAAGCACAAGTACTTGTATTCAAATCAATACTGGTTCTTCAGGCTCACAGTAAATATGTTGTTCTTAATAAGATGACCCTGAACCTTCAGAAATGAACTGGAATTGTACAGCCTCATTTTCTGTGTATAATAATGGACCAGAAACCCTAATATATTACTCAGGTCTCTTTCTGTATCATGATCACATCAGATGATCTTTCTTATTTCCCCTTTTGCATTGCAGAAAACTAATTTGAAATATAATTATGTTGCTGCTGGAGATCAGCGTGGCTGTTGGGCTGCAGAGCACTCACCATTTGCTGGTGACATTGTGTGGTATTATCTCCTCATCTATCACAGTCCCTTCCTCTCTCATCCTTGCACAATTCCAGCTAATACCCCAGCTTCTGCCTGGCGAGCCTGCATGGATAATGAGAGCTGTGAGTTTATGTTGTGTGTTTTGTTTTGTTTTGTTTCTTTTCATCCCAGGTCAGCAATGATTGCACAATGCTACCTTAATACAGGAAGAAACATAAAGGTTTCCAATCAACCCATGGTTCTATCAGCACAGAAACTGATACAACTGTTGTTGTATTCCACAATGCTTCTAATATTTTTAGGAAGGGTTTTTTAAAAAGGTCACTTGAAAATGAAAGCTGATTTTTCTTTTCCTTTTTAAAAAAACCCCTAAAGTTACATTGGCAGAGGGAGGGTGTTTTAATGAGAATGGTTCAGTGAGGGTGCCTGCTTTTCTCCAGTGCATTGCCTGAGGATTTGATCCCATTTTGATCTGTGAAAGCATCACGTACTTGTCACACTAAAAAATAGTTTTTTTGTTTTAAGAGTGCAACTTTCTAGGCTTTGTATTTCCTTTTCCTACTTTGTTACAGGTAAGGTGAGATATTTCAGGCTTTGAGGTTTTTGTTTGGTTGGTTGGTTTTTGTTTCTTTAGGTTTTTTTTGTTGTTGTTGGGTTTTGGTGCGTGTTTTTGTTTGTTTGGGGTTTGGTTTTGTTTTTCTGAATGAGCTAGCATGAGGAGCACTTGCAGTGCTGTTTTGTGGTGCACAAAAAGCAGCTGGATGATGGTGAACGTGGAGCACAGGAGCAAAGTGCCCTGTGACTCTGGGGCACTTCACACCCTGGAATACATTAACATGGAGCTGTCTAGTTCTCAGAGTTTCTTGAGAAAAACAGGATGCATTTTCACTGGGAGCATTACATGTTGTGTGTCCATGCTTCTGCTCACAGGGATTCTTTCTGGGTGATTTTTAGAAGTAATTGGCACTGCGTTTAAGATCTTTAAATAAAGACAACTCTTTCTTCTCCTCGGGAGATGAAAGCCATGCTGAAAGCTATGTCTTTGAAAATGAATTTCTGCTGTTGATGGGTCACTTGATGTGGCTGTCCTAAGAAACAGCCAACCCTGTTCCACAGACTGAAATGATCCCTTTTTGAAGTTGGGAAAACATTTCGATATGTGTACTAAATCTTGCAGCTGGAAGAAAACAGTCTGTTACTTTCAGCCTTTCTGGGTCTCTGTGGGGGAAAAAAAATAAAGACTGAATTCCTAGATAAAATCATGGGGAAGTCTCAGGAGTGCCAGTCTGTAGCTTATCCTCTGTACTGGGCATAACTTTATTGGCTGTCTGGGCAGCTCTGCGTGCACAGCGTGCCCAATGCTTTAAACCAATCTGACCTCGTTGCAACAAATGTCTGGTTTATAGCCAATGACTCTAAATTGTTTTAATTGTTCAGTGGAAAATGGAACACGAGTTCTGCTCCATTAACATCTGCTGTTATCTAGAGCTCATGCAATCCTCACCTTGGTATGGGATCATTTGTGAGGGCTTTTTCAAATCTTACAGCTTCCTCATTATAAGGACTGCAACATGTGCCAGAATTCCATAAAAAACCTTCCAAAGACACTTCAGGTGTTGTTTAGCCTGTTCTGTGTGCCAGGACTTGTCACCTATGCCTTTATAGACAGTGCAAGACCCCACAGTCCCTTTGGGAATATCTGCCCTTGAGCCCTACTTGGTATTCCTCAAAGAAACATTTTCTTTTCTCTAGCGATCCCTTTGTGCTACACTTGAAGTTCATTATGTTTCCTGGCCAGACACAGCAAGAGCAGTTTCCTCTTTGCAACAGATCTATATATACCTCAAGATTGTTATGTTCACATATTTTCTTCCTTAGGTTCCTGTAGCCCATTACCAGACATTTAAGATTTTTATCTAAAGCCTTCAGCACCCTCCCTAGGCAGAAGGAATTCTAAGAGCTCAGTGGTCACTGATGTGTGACTGCTCCTTGTAAATGAACATCACTAATGGAGGTGTTGTACATGCTGACCAAAACCTGATAAACAGAAGTAAAATTCCTCTGTTCTCAACTTTACTCTGTCCTTCCCACCACAGGTTTAAATGCTCACATCTTCTGGATGTTCCTTCATGCAGCATGAAAGAAATAGCTGCCTCATTGTGAATATTTTGCCAAGATGTGCAAGATCTCCTTAATTTTGCAATAATTCTCTCCAAGCTCATTATGTCCTCCTGTGGAAAGCTGATATGTGTTGGTTGCTTCAGCTGTGCCAGAAGCCTTTGCCTGCATTAGCAGACATTGACTTGAGAGGCATTTTGGTTTTATGAGCGTGTGCTTCCACTCTCCTGCTTACATAATATCGTGCCTATTTGCTGTAGTGCTACTGAAAATCTTTCCTACCACAAAAGGAAAAGTAAAAAAGGCAGGAACAGCAGGATGTTCCTGACAGTATGCAACTCCCTGGAATTTTTGCTGCTTCAGTAACTGAATAACTTAAAATATTAACTTACTTCACATTATCTGCTGTATTTCCCAATACTGTCATCAATGTGGTTTTCATGTTTTTCTTTTTCTTCTTTTTTTTTTTGGTTGTTTGTTTGGGTTTTTTTGTTTTGTTTTTTTCCTCCCTGGGTGCCAGTAGAGGATAATGTGCTGTCCTTGCTGTTTTTGCCTACAGCAGAGTAATTTCAATATGCTATTCTTCCTTTGGCATAACAGCAACAGATGACACTCATAAAACAGATCTTTGCATTAGTCCTGAGCCCTTCTCCCACATCCCTGGCACCAGTAAGATTTACTATTCTCCTAAATATCTCCTGGCAGGCTACTCAGAATGTTGGAAAAATCATAATAAAGGATTTTAGTCTGAGCACAGGCAGCATGCTCTGCTGCTCAAAAAGTATGGCAAGCTGTATTCTTCTGCCTGTTAGGCAGACACTCAGAGGAGATGTATCATAAAATCACGGGTAAGTAAATGCTGTGTGGTCCCTTAGGTTTGATCTACAGTCCTGGCTGAAATGGAGAGGAAAGCCAGTGTCCAGTGCAGGATCTCTGGAGTCCCCAGGTGTTACTGAAGGTCCTTTTGCAGCACCCCTGGAGCTGGGAATTGCTGCTAGAGCCCAAGGCTGAGGAGAAGGTGTGATGTTCTCTCCAGTGCCCCCGTGCCTCTGCTCAGCCCTTCAGCCAACACACCTTCTCTTTTCCCTCTGCCTGTCCCATGCTGCTCTTTTACTGAGGCTGGATAATTGTTAACAAACTTTATATATATATATAGATATATATGGAAGGTAATAATCTGGAAGCATCTGGACTTTCTGTAGAGTAAAAGCAAATAAAAATATTATTGGAGACTCTGGAACCTTCAAATCCAGAATCTGCATCATCCAAAGCAAAATGTAAAGTTTTTTTGCCAGTTAGTTCTGCCAATATGACCATTCAGCTAATAAATGCAGTGCTCTGGAGTTGCTATATAAATGGAGTGTATAAGTAAAGAAGCTTTGTAGTCTCTAGACAACTTTATTTTTTTAAAATTTAGGCTCTCCAGGGGTTATCTTAGTTAAAAGCTAAGTTTGGTGCTTGATCCACTGGATCCTCTGATCCATTGCAGATTACTCAGAGAGAAAAGAAAAAAAACCCCCAAAACCCAAAAACAAGCCAATCTTGAACTGAAGTAATCCGCTAGAAAAAAAAATTGCTACTCATGGCACCATTACCTCAAAGTTTTTGTCTCAGGATCACTGAAGCTGGGTTGGGTTGTGCTTTTCATTTAATCTGTTTCTGACCTTTCTGTCTTGCAAATGTGTGACCACGCATTTAAGTCAAATGATGTTCAGAAAACTTATTTTTGTTTGTTTGGAGGCATAGCTGTGTCCCAGGGCTGGAACCTGTTCCTGTTTTTTTTCCTCCTGAGTCTGTAAGTGAGCTCAGTGATCCCCCACAATTACCCCAAATGAAGGGCAGCTGTTATGGTCATCACTCTCAGCAAGGCTCCCTAGAATGCACCAAAACATTAATAGCTTGTACTCACAGGTTATTTCCAGTACCACTGACACAACCTTGGGTTAATATATTAATTTAATGGGAGCCCAGAGGGAAATGAGATAGGGGATGAGAAAAGCCTCTGTAAATACGACAAGATGTTGATTCCCACTAGTAAACCTCTTTTGGGTAATAGCATTAGAGACTATAATATCCTCCCTGCTGAAATAAAACAGTTTTCCTGTTCCAGACCACTGTGGGTTGAAGAGCTGCTCTGAGCAGAGAGGTCAGAGAGCATCTGCTCTGCTCAGACATATTTATTCAATACTTCTGCAAAATGCAGGGGGCTCTCTTCTGGCAGCGTGCAGGAAGGTAGGAGATCCAGTGCTGTGTGAAATCCAGTTGGGATAAAACGAGGTTTCAGGACCAAGCAAATCTTGCCACCTTTGTACAGCAGCTTTCAAAGCCAGCTGGGGCCAAGGAGCACACAGGCAGCAGCTTGCTGGGCCCAGGCAAACGGGGGTGATGGTTCTGGTTTAGGAATTCCTTTCAGTTATGTGACATGTCAAGGGAAGTCACAGAGGGAATGAGAGTGGTCTGTTCCCTTTCTAATGGTCCTGACCAGGGAGCTGGTGTTGCCTGCAGTGCCTGGCAGAAGATGTATCCCTTTCTCAGAACAGGGCTAGTGCAGCACTTTGCCTGCTCACACACCTGCCCACGCCCAGGAAGTCTGAATTCCCATTTCCAGGAGTGTTGAGTATTTCTCTCTATTTCTCTCCAGGTTGATTATAGCCCTCAAGGCACCTGTGCTGCCTTCTTCCAAAACCAGAACTTGTGTGATGGAGGAGTTAAGAAAAGTCCTTTTCTGATCCACATTTTGTATCTCCTACTCCTGTTTTCAGTCTGAAACCGAAGCTGCAAACTCCTCAGAGGAGCTGTCTGGTCACAAATGGGATAACAGCTGGTGCACACATCCTGTCCTGCATCTCTGCCATTCCAAACCTGCCAAGCAGCCCCATCAGCTCTCGGAGGCCATGGCTGCTGCTGTCCCCAGCCTTTCTCTCCAAGTGATGTTACCTCCAACACCCCTCTCTCTCCTCCTGCCGAATTCTGTGAAATATCTGTGAATTTTTATGTTGAGACTGTTCCTTGCTGATGTGTATCAGACCCCACTGCTCAAGGTCAAGACATTTGGGGATGGGAAATGTGGGGCAGAGAGGCTGGTGCCCAGAGCAAGGCACAGAGAGCAGGTTTATTGCCTGTGCTTCTTCCTCGCAGGAGACCAGGAGCCTACGGCTCCTCCAGAGCACACACGTAGCAGTTGGATCACATAAAAATTCAGGTAGGACTTGCAGTCTGAGGGAAAGACCTTGTTCTTTTTCTTCACTATCAGGCAAAAATATGGACCAAATACTTTGGGAAAAGGATGCAATTCTAATGAGATGCAAGATTTCATTCATGTTTCTCTTGAGAGGCTTGTAATACTAATAGGCAGTGTTCAACTCTTCCAGAAAACTTTTTCAGGAAAAAGAGTTTCACTTATTAGTAAGCAGTGCACGATTTCTAGACATCTGTTAGAGTTTTCCCAGTTTATTTTGTTGGACGTGGTAAATGTCACACTACCCAAGGTGGAGGAGACAGTGAGGATTTTTCCTTAGGAATTCAATTCTTCCTTAAAGCATTTTCACAGTATGTTAAGAGCATTAACTATTTAATCATATTTCTTCATGAATAATTTATAAAGGGAATTCAGCTTTGTAATCATACAGAGACAAATCTTGGATTTTGTTGTTTTTGGAGTTTAACAGCATTTAAGGTCAGTGCTTGGAAAATAAACATTTCTATGGCAAGATTATTATGAAAGTGCTTTTGCTCTGCTTTGAAACAGTATATTTAATAATCTCAAATTTAAGAAATATTTGTTTAGTAAGATACATTCTCAGCTGATTTCAGTGAGAATATGGAGCTAACATACAAAGCAGTCCTGAACTAGGGATTGCTTTCCAACTGTGTGGGGAAAAACTGTTCTTAGTTAAGGGGCTCTTCTCTGGTACAAGAAACTCAAACATTGCTGTAATTTCACTTCCTTTAGCCCAACCTTTATGAAGAATTCTCATTTGGCATGATAATGTATGATTCAATTTATCAGTTTTTCCCACTGTACCCTGCTGGCACCGATATGGAGAAATCTCCAGAAGGAACCCAGCAGAAATAACTTATGTGCTGTGATTTGCTACACTCACCTTCTGTAGTAAAGAAATATAGATTACAGGGATAATTCAGATATTGAAGAGGACCTTCTGTTGGAATACACTGGCACAGGTTTCCAAGTTTTTGCATTTTCACTCTGTTAAGGATTCAGCCTTTCACCTCCCCAGAAAATTGACTTGGAAAATGCTGCACCTTTCGTGATACATTAAAGATACATTATGGACAGAGATGGGAAAGCAAAACAAAAGTGAAATGGGTGAAGTTAACAGCTCCTGTGGCCATGCCCGTGGTGTGCCTGTGTCTGCTCCTCTCTCAGGGGCAGGGACTGTCCCGGGCTGGCAGGACAGGACATTCTCCCTGGGGAGCATCCCTGCAGGGCAGGGACGGGACAGGGGCGGGGAAAGGGACAGGGGCTGGAGCTGAAACAGGAGCGGACAGGGACAGGGACAGGGGCCAGAGGTGGAACAGGAGCGGGCAGGGACAGAAACAGAGGCAGGGAAGGGGACAGAGNGGCAGGGAAGGGGACAGAGACAGGAACAGTGGTTGGGACAGGGACAGGGAAAGGAGCGGGGACAGGACAGGGACAGGGGAAGGAGCAGGGACAGGGACAGGAACAGGGGAAGGAGGGGACAGGGACAGGGGAAGAAGCAGGGGCAGGGGAAGGGACAGGGACAGGAGCAGGGGAAGGGACAGGGACAGGGACAGGTGAGTGCAGCGTGGATGTCCCCGCTCGGGACGGAGGAAAGGACAGGGCAAGGCCAGTTCAGGGCATTAATCACAGCCACATCCTTCGTTACTGCTTCAAACTGAGAAATGGCAGCCATGCACAGCTCACTGCAGTAAGTTCAGAGAGAGCTGCACACATGCAAAGGTCAGGAAAAGAAAATTATAAACTATATTGTTTTACTGCCTCCACAGAATGATTTATTTTTCGTTTGTCTTTCTTTCAAAGTTTAAAAGAGAGAGGATTGTGATAGGGAATGAAATTTTAGAAATTAAATTTACTTGCAATGCAACAGCTTTTTTATTTGAGTAGAAAGCTTGTAAAGCAAGGCTGGATTAGAGGCATCCTTTGGGAACTGAGCCTTGCAAGGTGAGATTTGAGAAGCATTGGAGGCTGGTTTCTGTATATGAGGCATGATAATTTAGCAGGATAGGAGTATTTGCCTCTCCTAACTGCCTAATTTAATTTACCTTTTTTTATAATTAGCTATAAAGCACTTTCATTTTATATGATTTCCATGATGTGGGATGACATTATTCTGCACACTTGAAATGCTCCTAATTCTTTTTATTCTAACAAATAGCATGTTAGAAAAATTCCACTATCCAGAAATTGTTCTGACTTCTTGGACTTTTTCTCTCTCCCTTTTTACAAGTTTCGTTATTATTTGGTTGGGTTTTTTTAGGTTTCCCTTTTTTTCCCTCTTTTTTTTTCTGGTGCATTCTGTTGTTTGACTGACTACATGCTCTGGATTTGCACCTATTTATAAACCAAAAAACAATATATATATGTGTGTGTATATATATATATATTTGACTGTGCTAAGAATATTTATGGTGTAAACATTCCTATGTTGTTTGGAGTTTTTTTTCCTTAGGTACTTCTGGTGCAAATATTTTTGTTTGTACAAGCTTCACAGTAATGGGTCTCAATGCAATTCTGTCTGAAATTTGCTAAGTATCAACAGATTTCTGTTAGTCTTTCTGAGAACAAAAACATGAAAGAGACATAAGAAATGTGCTCTGGTTCTGGCTGAGGCTGTTGTGTTCACCATAACTTGCAGCACAGTCCACTGCTCTCACTGATGCAAAAATGGGCAACTAAAACATCCCTGCAGGATTCTGGTATGAATAAAATAGCAATCGTTATTATTTCAGATGTAGACAGCAAACAGTTCAGACATTCTGAGTGATCCCTGTTTAAAACCTGTTGGTTATGTCTTTATAAGGTACTTGTTCCTGTATGTGGGACAGATTTTTAGATTAATATCTTTTGTTCTGTTTCTCTCAAAGTGTGGCTAATTAATGCAGCCTCCATGATTTGAAAGGTTTTAGGTGGATTTAACTCAACTGTGCCCTTGGTTTTTCAGCCAGGGCACTGGGGACCCGAATGCAAGACCAGAACTTTCTTTGGCACTGGGAAGTTGCTCCATGGAGATGGAGATCATTGATGGGGGACATTTGTTTAATGCTGCTGTCAAAAAAAAATTCTTCTCATGTACCTCTTGTACCCCCTTTAATATTTTCTGAGGGCAAAACCGAGAGAAAAAACATATTCTAGCATGATATAATTTATCAGCAATACAATTTGAGTGGCAGTGTTCTTTGTAGGTAATGCAGTGAGTCACTGATAAAATAAGAGATTGAACTACACAAATACAATATGTAGTCTGTTTATGAGGTTTTAGCAGAAAACAGTCAAGCCAGTTGTCTTTATAAGGTAGAAAAATAAAGTGCAATTTTTTTCATAGAGTTTATTTGAGCAATTTTCAGTTTAAATTCTCCTTCTGTGTTAGGAAAAGATGTAGAGGCCCAATTAGCATCAAGCTCCCAGAAAGACTGAAATGACAAGGAAGCAAGCATGCATTTCATATCTCCAGTTAAGAGCATGAAGCTTATGAATTTTGTAACATGCTCTCATTTTTGAGATTACTTTAATTCCTTATGTAATAGATGCAGCACTGGATTCTAATCAGTACACAGTTTGTTGATTCTTATTGTCTGAATTTGTAAAAATAACTGGTAATTGTGTCCTGCATGGTGGAAGGATGGTATTTTTGTGGATCAATAATGAAGGATTCAGTGATCCTTAGTGAATCCCTAGATATTGACTCTGTGATCTAAATTCATTTGATTTTTCTCCAGCTGTACTGTAGTTCTGTCCTCTGAAATCTCAGTGCTGCTCCTCATTTGTTATATTAATACATATTACACATTAAAGAGATGTCAAATGAGCCAAGCAATTTAAGTGGCACTGGGTTGCTGAGGTACTTGTTTGGCTTGGGGTGGTTATTGTTTCCTTCTAATCATAATCAATTTGTTGTGAAACTTCATCTTTTTATTGTTCAAACAAGGGATAGAGCTTTCCAAGGGTTATTGTACAATTTCATGTTGCCATTGTCTGCCAACCATAAATAATTGTGACTGTCTTGATTTTTCCTTTCCACATCTAGACAGATTGCCCAGTGGAGCAGAGAATAGCATTTTACACTGTTTAGGACAGTGTTGTGAAGTATATCCTGAGCTATGAATTATCACTCAGAAGATGCCAGTGGGAAGCTAAGTTCAAAAAGGAAGTTCCTAAGAATGTGAATTCCTTAAACAGATTTTAACTCACTTTGTGCTGAGTAGTTGGGTGCAAAAGGAAGAAAGGTGCATTTTGTGGTGGCCTTTTAACAGAGCAGAGGTTTTCCATCAGTGAGAGATTGTCCTGAGTTCTTCTTAATGTCTGCCTGAAAGCAATTAAGTAAGAGTGAAACACTTTAAAACCACCAAAGTGTAGGACCCCAAGAGGTGGAATAATCAAACTGGGCTTTATAATGGAAAAAATACTGTCTCATATTAAACCAAAACTGATTAAATTTGGGGGAATCGGGAGGAAGAAAGGTTGGGCACTTAGGCACAGCACTTTACAAATGCAGGACTCTGGCATGTGTTGAGATGAGCCCCTAGGTTACACAGGTGCCCCTCAAAATAGCTTCCATGGGGTAAGTGTGACTGTCAGTGCTGTGCAGCCGTCTGCTGAAGCCAAGAGTTCTGATTCCTGACTGGGAGCTACCAGATACCATGAGGTATTGGTGAGCACAGCTGAATGAACTACTCATTCTCTTTTGGTCCTTAGAAACGGCAATCAAAAAACCCCAAAACACATATATAAAAATATTATATCACTGTACTTCATACAAAGTTCCTACTTTCAGAAATGAAGTTTGAAGCTATTTAAAATTTGACCTCTGTAATATTTAGAGAAAATTTGATTTTGCTTATTTAGTCAGTTGAAATGGCCAGCTGCTGGCACCCAAACTGGATGGAATTTTTCATGGAAACATCTATCCTGTAAGTGTAATCAGTGTAGTTTGTGTTGCTGCTATTACAGTTAGTGAAGTATTAGGTTAGGAAATAGGTTACTTAGATAAACCTTTGAAATATGAAGGGTACTTTTTAAAAATAGTTTGTCTCATTTATATTTTACATGATGTGCACAACTTTGTTATTCAGATCTCACTGTCTCGCTTCAGGGAGATATTATGAACAGCTGAGTTGTTGTTTGTTATATGCATCTTATTTATACTCCTGTTTTGTGACACATTATCTGCTTGATCATATAAAGTAACACAATTTCAGGAACTATTTAATATATTCTCTCCCCTGCCCCTAAAATGAGTAGGTTCAATTCCCTAGAGGAAATCTATCACTGCTGTTCTTCATCCGTTGTTTGGAGCTGTGCGATTCTTTAGTGAAAATAAGCATTCTGGGTCCTGGCCTGAAACAGGAAATTCAGTGACTTTGGGGGAACTCTTGGAAAATTGTAATGCCCTAATTTGGAAAAAAAAACCCCAAACCCCAACAAAGCAAACCCAGAGCTGCAGTCAAGCACTAATCAGGAAGCCCAGTGTGGGCTGTGAGGATCCAGCAGGAGGTGAGACACCTGTACTCAGGTGGGTGTGCAGGGATTCCCCTTGGGAACACCAGTGTGGCAGCAGGGACCAAATGGGCTGGGGCAGCAGGGAGAGGCACAGTCCAAAGCAGCACTTCTCATTGACTGCTGCCCACCAGACATCTGCTGAGCACTGCTTGTTTAGCCTGATTAAAGAAAACCTTGGAATGATATTTGGCTGTGTATTTCCATGTATGTGTAAATATAATGAAATGGTAGAACAAAAATTAATTGCTTTTTGGCTTTCTTCCCATTTCTGTGTAGTCGTTCCCTAGCTCTTTGAAGTCAGCCTTGGGACCCAATATTGCTACCAGGGGAGTATAGTAGGATATGGATTAATTTTGCTGAAAGAGAGTCTCAAAATATGAAGTGAAATTAAATTTCATTGAGATTGAAATTCATCATCTTAGGCTTTAAGTTCAGATCTGTGTCATGTTATAAGTTTGCATTCTGGTTTTTAAAAGGAGAATTAAAACATGTTTAGATAATTTGTGCGTTGTCTTGAGAAACCCACACCTAAGTGTAAAAGAAAACGTGTTGTTATTGACTGGAAGACCACCCTGGTTATTTTAATTCTAGATCTGAAGTCTGGGCAGAAAAGGTATTCACTACTATGCCAAGGAGAACAGTAATGAAATCAATTAAATTTTAAATAACATCTGGGTTTGAAGAGGCTGAGATCTGGTTTAAATATGATGCTGCAGACCTCTATGGCTATGGCTGTCTCGCTGCCTTACCAAGTAGCATTTTTTGCAAATTCTTTGTACCCGCTCAAATCCATCACTGAAATATCTTGCTTTGCTCTCTCACCTCAAGCCAAACATCTTTCAGCACCTCAGGAAGTTAGAGATGTATTTCTGTGGGCATACGAACACACCACCATGCATCCAGCATTATGCATCCAGCATTATGCTAGCAGCACACTCCTCACCACCAAAGAGTTTCTGGGCCAGGCAGGAGGGAAGTGCTGACCTCTGTTTTCTCTTACAGGAGAAAATACCTCGTACCTCAGTCTTGCTGAGGTCAGTCTTGCTTTTTTGATTTTTATTCCTTATAGTTTCATATATTTTCAAGTCAGTACTTTTGTTTGTGTGGCTAATAATCATCAACTCAACAAATGCACTTTGATCTTTTTGTTCTTATTTTGCATGGCTTTAGTTCTCTGTTCCAGTTCAAGCAATAGTTTCCTCAGTAAGGCTGGACCAAGGTCACCCAGCAATGTTGCTCCAAATTAGTCCTTGGGCTACAGGAATTTGACACCTGGCCCAGGGTTGTGTTTTTGGCAGAAAGAAACACCTGGGGAGTTTAGGGGGCTGGTTTGGGGTGCTGTGCTGCTCCTGGCTGGGCTGTGCCTGCTCTCAGGCAGGCGGTTCTGGAGCAAGCAGCTCTGCCTGGAAATGAGCCTGCAAGAGCTGAGGAGTTGCAGTTGTGTTCCTGAGCAGGCTGTGCACAGCACAGGCAGTGCAGAAGGGGCATAAAGCTGGGTCAGGAGTGGAATTAGAGTCTTAAGCATAACTGGCAGCTTTGCTTGTGGCTGAGCTGTCTGGCTGCTCGGTTTCTCTCTTTGTGAAATGGCTTTTCCTGGTAGGTATTACAGAGCAGACAGTGAAGATTATGTGATTAATGCTTTGCATGGCATTTTGTGAATGCAAAGTGCCATCTATCTTCTAGATGAAACTGTTAGAGGCAATATATAAACCTGAAGAGCAAAGATTCTGTTACAAGTTTAGTATTAGCCCTTATCTAAACATTTTCATTCAAAGAACTTCCCTTGGTCTGAAGACAAATGTATATATAGTTATTTAAGAAGCACAGATCTTTCTACCATGTCATGCTGCAAACTATTTATGTTTAAAAATGGGCTTCCAATGATGTAACATCTGGCCTGATTACATTTTTCAGTCTGTATTTTTCATTTTTCAAGTTTGTATTTTTATTTTAAAATGGCAAAACTATCCCACCCAGTGTCAAAATCTCAATGTTTGTGTGTGGGGAGCTTTCATTTTTGTCTATTCAAGGTGAAAACAAATGGTGAACTTCCAGAATTTTCCCTTAAAATTTCATTATTCAGTTCTTCAAAATATTTAAATAATTTTAATGCCAGAACTGTCCTGTCTTCCTGTGAGTTACAGCTGTGTGTACACGTAGGGAGAGCAGGTCCGTGGGGATTGTGTTCCAGGAGCAAGGGGAGCCACTCTCAAGATCGCTCAGTGTGGAAAGAAGCCCAGCTGGTGCTGGAAGCAGGTTCTTGTTTATGTTCTGGCCATAATACATTTTAAAGCCAAAAGAATTGATTGGGCAACATAAGTTGTCTTTGTACCAGAGTGAAGGATATTCAATAAACAAATAACTGCTTATTTTTGTTCACTAAGAATTAGGGAACTGGAAGCTTTTTCAATGGCCATCATGATGGATTTCCTGGGTGTTACAGACACCTCCAATGTGTAATTCTGCTCTTGAGTGTTTGCACGGTTTTATTTGTTCATAAATATTCTTGTTACTCTGTAGATAGATTTCTTTATACTTAAGCAACTACTTTAAGTATTTTTATGGAAGAGAGGAAACCTTCAGAGTAATGCCACAGGGCTTGAAGATTCATATCAATGTGGAATATTATGACTGTGCATCACTCACCACATTTCTCATTGCCTTTCCTGGGCACAGGATTCTGTTTTCAAATACTCTCTTCCATCTAGAGACTCATGTGTCTAGAAGAGTGTTTGACAGGAATTTTTTTCTTTTTGTGCTAAGGAAGGGTAAAGTGACAGGGAGATGCACACTAGAGATGTCAGCTCGTAGCATCCTGGATCTGGAATTGCTAATGAAGTCTCTTCTGTGCCTCACAGAGGATGTGCCAGTGCATTTCAGCTTCAAGAGGATAGAAGTACAAAGCAGCCAAGGGTACCTTCCTTATCACATAAGAAGAGAGGTTAAAAATACAAAAGAATGAGACTGTAATTCTGAATGGGAATGTTCTATTATTCATAAAGTATTTTGTTTCTGTAGAGAATCGTATTATGAGATGACATTCAGATCTTATTACTCCTTTTGTTACTGTTGTGCTGTGCAGCTGTTCCACATTAGGGGGCTTCTCCTCCATTTGCTTTGCAGAACAATCCTTTTTCATTTTTTTTCATATTTTCAAGGTGTGGTAAGGCAAGAAAACTTGTACTTCCTTGGATTTTTGGCTATTTTGACAACTATGCATAATTTCTCCCTGAGTCACTAAGCAATGTGATTGGATATGGGAAATTAATACCAGAGTTGAAGACCAGGAATAGTAGTAAGAGATCTATAAAGGAAAAGAATATCTTCAAAGTGCTGATGAACTATGCATTTATGACACTCATCATGTGTTGTTATACCCTTCTGCATTTGAACTGTGGCACCTCGGGAGCAATACCTGTGTTTTCCACAGCTCATTTGCATGCGGTGCAATCGTTCTTCCTAACTTTGTGGGGCTATTTAATGCTGGGTAGGAAAGAAAGCCACACTGCAATGCTGAGTAGCTCTGGTGAATGACAAATATTTAGTTTTAGATAGTATTTCCTTCCATGGAAGGGAAAATGCCACTCTTTCCACAGTGCATCAGCTTAACAAATTCAGGGTGAGGTGCCCAAGGCTGCAGTGCTGGCACAAGAGGAAGCCAGAGCTCCAGTTTCTTCTTGGGTTTTCAGCAGGAGCAGCTTCGTTTCTGGTGCCACCAGAAAGCTGTGTGGAGACAAGCAGAGCAAATCATGCATAAATGTACAATCCTGGGTACAAGATTGTGTAGATGATTTGAATAGAAAGTAATAAAAAAGTCAGTCAGGATGCTGTAAAATACAGAACTCCTGCAAGTTTTCTCTTACATACACATGCACACTTATTTTTTTGTCCCACAGCAGAGATGTCATCATATAATCTAACAGCTGTGATCTTTGTGTGACACGAAATAGCTAATATTTACAATTTATCAAGCTAATGAAACACGGTGTGTTCTGACACGTAGCCTGTGGAACTGGCAAAAATTTTCCAGAGCAAAAATTTCCAAGCTATGGTACAAAAGTCTGAAGTTAGAAATGAAAAAACAACTTTGTGAGCAGGTGAGATGTAAGGTAGGAAATACAGCCTACATTTTGGCATGGACATCAGCACCTTTAAGGTACTGCGAGTTCGTGTCTGGTTTTTTAATGTGCATTAGAGTTTAGAAAATCAAAGTCTAAAGTAGTACAGGAAGAGAAATATGCCATTTTCTCAGTCCTTGTGATCTCTAGTAATAGCTTTCATCCCTGATGTGTGCTGGGATTTACATAACAGAGACAAACATACAAGAATCTCTGAATAAGAGCACAATATTCTCAATCTCCAGCCCTTTGAGAGCTCTGTTCCAAAATAATAGGCACTAGACAAAACAAGAACTGCTTGCAGTGGGCCACAGGACCCTTGTTTGCCACAATGTTTAATTTGGTTCTTTCTATCTCCTTGGCTGATAATTGGAATACTCAACCTATGACTTTTAATAAGCTGCCAGTCCCAAGGTTAATAGACTAAAGTTTTGTAGATGCTTTGACTTCTTGTGTTTGGAATAAATTGCCCACAATAGAAAATGTAGATCAAGACCTCAGAAATCAAATTGACTAATTTTAGGAAGAAATGAGAGCAAGAGAGACTGTTATTTACAATTACTGCTTCTCTTTGCACATTTTATCTCCATTTTTTTTTTGTTAGATAAATGCCTATGCAGGCAGATATATTTATCAATTTAGACATGTGTGTGGTTCCTGCAAATATATCTGCCATTCTGCTTCCTTGCTTTTGCTCTCTCTCCCTGAAGCTTTGTATCCTGGGGATTGAAAACATAGCTAGGTGTCTATGGCAATTTTGTAACTTTAATATGGGGAGAAGCTTTAAATTTAATTATTTCCGAAACTTTAAATTACTGACTGTGGCAAAATAATTAGGAAAAATCACAACTGTTTCAAATTTTCATGAGACTTTAAATGCTGGATATTTTGTTGTAAATAAGAGCTCAGTCTGGTAGGAATGTGATATAGGAAGGACAAGGATGGGTTTTCCTGGTACTGTTATTCACCCACATGATAATGACTGAACAGGAATTACCAGTTAGGGACTTGAAATATTGCTAAATAATTTGGTGGTCAGGGAAAAGTCAGGCATAATTTTCTTTTTGCTTTCAGTTGTTACATTTAACATGTAGCTTACATTCCTAAGCTTTTTAAGAGTTGACCATTAATGTTGACTGGTAATAAGACTCTTAAGGCTTTGATTTCCAGAAGAGTAGAGCAAATCTCATGTTGTGGTACTATTTAAAAGTTGTAAGCTTGGCTTTTATGACAAATTTACAGAGAGATTGATGTAAGTTTTAATTAATAATGATGATGAAATTAAAAGATGATGCTTCAGAAGATATCACTGTACATTTGGAGCAAATGGTTTTTACAGGACTGGCTGGGCAGACTTAAACTTGATTTCAGGTTGTGCTGGTAAAGCTGATAATGCTGCTGTAAGACTCCCATGTATCCTTCAGCCTGCTTTCACTTGTCACTTCTAGTGTTTCTGGCAGGGGTGGGGATGGAGGGCTGGACTCTCACTCTTCAGTTCTGCAGATGACACAGGCCAGGCAAATAACAGAGCATGAGTGCTAGCACTGAGCACCCCTGGCACACACCTAGTCCCAGTGTTAGAAACCAGCAGCTGCTGCCAGATGTTTTGGTGCCTCTGCAGCCCGCAGGCCTGCCTGGCTGCTCTCCTCATACACTTGACTGTGATTCAGCCCAAGCTCCTGACACCAGCACCACTTCTGCTTTCTGTTGGCAGCTGCTGCCCCACTACAGTTTGTGGAAAACAGGAATTGATTCCTTTCCCATTTGCCTGGAGTCTGTCAGGTCTGGGGCTCTGGGTCTTGAGGAGCCAGGGAGCCTCTCCTTCCTCAGATCAGAAAGCAGTGCCAGGATAGAGCCAGGAGTCAGGCAGAGCCGCTCACAACCTTGCTCCTCCTGTGGCAAGCTGAAATCTCTATTTGTTTGCTGGGCACAATATCCCCCCCCACACTCCCACCCTTTGGTCCCCAGCCCTTCCTTTTACGTGGGTCAGCACTGGTGCCTGGCAGCCAGAGAGGCTGGAAAGGATCAGATGATTCCAGGAGGCAATTTATCCTGATTACCTGAGACAGCTGCCACAGGACAGGAAAATTGCATTCTAGAGAAATCTTGCCTTTCCCCCTGAGGGACAGCTATAAACTAGACTTACACGTATTTAAGCTATCCTAATATTTAGATGGCTAAAGTTAGGAGAAGCAAAAGGTGTAGCATGAACTGAGTGGGGGAGTTTAAGACTCTCATATTTTCGTATTTAAGACCCAAGGAGAATTTTCCCTTGGTTCACCCCAAAGCATCTATTGGATTCAAGAAAAGAAATTTTTCTTTCTTAGCATCTTGTGAACTTTTGTCTGCAGGAAACTGCCTGGGCTAGAAATATTTCTAAACCTCTGCTCTCAGGCCCTTCCCTGCCCTCACTAACAGAAATAGCTTTGCCATTCCAAGTGCTACTGGGCAGCACTTGCAGCAGTTTTTGTCTTTCACTGACTGCGAGAACAACATTATCTGTGAAGAACCTACTTCTCCCAGATCCTTAGGAGCCCATAACAATTCCTAGAGAATATCACTCGACAGGGACACCTAAAGAAGAAATAAAAGATCGTTTAGCTTCTCCAGAAGTTGTGAGTTGCTTTCAAGTAGTGTCTAAAATTCAGTGTCAGGTGACAGGCTTTAGGATTAACTATTGGGAACCTGAGGAAATGGCAAGGACACCTGTTTTTGTGTTATTCACAGTTGGGCACCTGGCTGCTTGAAGTGCTGCTACAAACGCAGCTTCACTGCAGAGGTGTGCTCAGGTGTGCTGAAGGCACTGCTCACGTTTGTGTATCACCAGGAGCAGGGTGAGAAGGGCCCAAATAAGGGAGTAACTGAGGAGTTTTCAGCAGGGAACTGCACTTGAATTTTCCCTCTGTTCTGACTCCATGTAACTTATTCTGAAGCCATTATGTAAAGAACCTGCAGGCTTTGGTCAGAAAGGCAGCTTGAGGACGTGCGTGGCAGCAGCAGAGCCAGTGACACTGAGGCTGTTTGCCTGTGCTCCTTTCCCCCACAGACAGCAGGAGCACACCTGCCTGTGGCTGGCTTCTCTCTTACACCTCTTCAAAGCAGCTTCTTTCAAAGTCTCTTACACAAGCCTTCTGTAGAGAGCTGAATATGCAGATAGAAGTTAACTGAGTGTACCACAGGATACTGGACTTTGGTGTTTATTCTATAAACACAGAAGCCTCTGGGAAGGAGCAGGTAATTTATTTGGAGCACTGGCAGCCAAACCAGAGAAGTCCAGGCAGCACTGGGCCATGTTTGATGGTACAGCTTTGGGGTACTTTTGACTGTTAGCATTTTGTGGCAAACTTCACGGCCTCTCTGCATGGGGCAGGTTAGAGACCATACAAGATGTGGAGTTGTATTTTATTTCCCTTCACCCACAGCTCTCTGCTGGTCTCACGTGAGCACTGCTGGCACCAGCATCACACTGGAAACTCTGAGCTGCTCTTGTGCTACAGCAAGTGATCTGCACTCTGTGTAACAGGAGGAGAGCAGGGGGGACAGGGCTGGTCATGGGTTTGCAAAACAAAGACAGGACTGTGGCAAGCTGGACTCACAGCAGCATGTAAGGGCTTTCTAGACCTCATAGCTAAACAGGAATATTCTTTCCTGGAGCACAAGCTAAGTCCCTTCTGTTCATGGAGGACTGCTAAGAACATTCTTGTATGGCTACTGAGATTCAGCTGATGTGTGGTAGCTTTGAGTCCCTGGCAGTTTTGCAATTATTTGTTGTTTATATATTATAAGAACTTAGATAATGAGCAAACATTGTCTGGGTCAGGACATAACTGTTTTGTGAAAGCCACATTTAGTCAGGTCTTGATGCTTGGTAGTCAGGCAAGTAGCAGTCAGGTAGAGAGGTGGCAACTTATTATGCCTAAACCCATGTAGACATGTGAAAGTGTCCTACTTATGCAAATGGCTCATAAAAAAAGACCGAGTCTGGCCTCCAGTGCTCTTAATAGCATTCTTAGACTTTGCCAGGCAAGTGTTACTTCCTGCCTCGTAGTTTTGATAGATGGAAAGTTACTGCTAATGCATTTTTAACTCTGAGTATTGTAGTGAAAATGTCACCAGCTGAAATGCATTCCCTCTCCTACGTGCGCCGGCCCCTTAATGCATCAAACACTGCCAAGAAGGGAACAGATGCAACTGGCACCTGTACCTGGCTTGTGCACTGCTCTTTCTGTGTCCAGATTTTCTCATACCTGCTCCCTTCATCCATCCATCCATCCATCATCCATCCATCATCCATCCATCCATCATCCACCCATCCACCCATCATCCATCCATCCATCCATCCATCCATCCATCCATCCATCCATCCATCCATCCATCCATCATCCATCTATCCATCCATCATCCATCCATCCATCCATCCATCCATCCATCCATCCATCCATCCATCCATCATCCATCCATCCACCCTCCTTCCCTCCATCCCACAGCACCCAGGATCCATGGCAGTCTGGTTCCTCAGCAGTGCCAGAGCCCAGCTGGACTCCTGGCAGGCCAGAAGTGGCCGAGGCTGCCGAGAGCAGGACTGCAGGCTGTGGGGATGGTCAGGAGAAGGCGTTACAGGTGCACAGCGGCTGCCTCTGGAGACAGAGCCCTGGCCTGGCTCTGCCCAGCCGGGGCTGCCACGCCAGCCGGGCAGCGCGAGTGCCCAGAGCCCTGTGCTCCAGCCCTCGGAGCTCTCTGGCTGGGCCTCCATAAGAACATGGGCCTTCCTGTTCAAAGCAGACAAACATGTTTCTAAGTGTATTTCCTGCTAAAAAAACACATGGGGATTTTTAGAAGTTTACCCGTGCTTGTCTCCCATCTCGGGCAAATGGTGCCATGGATTTTCCTGCAGTGGATTTTCCCGCGTGTTTTCTGCAGTCTGTCCTTTGCACAAGTCCTCACTAGTGTATCAGTTATAAGAATGTTTCATTTATGAAAATAAGGACATTTAAATCCTGGTTTAGAGCAGACAATGCAGGTTTTCATGATTTCCAGCACTCACAGCTTTTAATTTAGCTGGAGCAGAGCCTGCTGGGCTGTGCTGTCATGCAGGGGGCTTGTGGGGAGGAACTGTGGGCAAAGGCAGCAGATATGGAACTGTTCAGGCTTAAGTATTCACTGAAGCATCTTCTTGTCTGAGAGCTCTCAGGTCTTGGGTATGTGATCTGTGTGCTGAATCTGTGCCAACCAAATATTTACTATCAGTCTATTGCTTCCCAAAAAATTTAGACAATTCACACACATTAAAAAAAGTGGCATTTTTCAGACATCACTGAAAGATGTGCTCTATTAGTGAAAGTGGTTTGTTTTGCGCTGTTATAATTAGGGTTTAGCTCAGACAATGTTTTCTCAGTAGCCACATGTTGTTTGAGTAATTCAACTATGAAGAGTATTCTGAGCTAAACTCCACTTTAATTCCAGCCAATTTATGAATTTCTGTTCAAACACTCTTCAAGATGCCACCATTTTAAATCTAAAATAATTTGTCTTTCTAGTTACTGATTTCAAATATCTTCCTTCTGCTTGTCTAGCATTCTTTGTTTAGACAGAAAATACGAAATGACATAACATGTTTTTGGCATTTTTACCTGATGGAAATAACTAAACTTTGGTACTGATTTGCTTTTTTGCTGCCTTAAAATGAATCCACGTAGATAGGAGGGTTCACATTGCAAACACTGCTGGGCTCTTTAGTGATCTGAAGCAGTGTTCTGCTGAGGTAGATTATGGAAGATTTTTAGCACAGTTTCCCTAGGAAATGACATTTATATGCCTGTGCTGCATACCTGTTTTGAACATGTTCTTTATTTCTTCTCCTGTGTTCCTGTCCCCAGTGTCTCCTGCACGGTTTCTGAGCAGGGACTATTTCTTACTTCATCTCTGCAGGACCTCACACCTTGCCTTGGGTTTAGCTTTTGGGGTCTGAAGGGATTTTGTAGTGCAGATACAAAACCCCCAACAGACTGATGTTGATAGTGAACCATCTGCCTTGTCTGCCTTCAAACCAGGAGAAAAACACAGTTCAGCTCCAAACACCCCCTGGAGCTCTGAACCCATTCCCAGGAAGGGAAGGGAAGGGGAAGGGAAGGGGAATATGTTCAGAGGTTCCCTGGTGACTGTGTGAGATGTTTGGATGCAGGAGGCAGACTTCGAGTATCCTTTCTCATCTCCCTTCTTCGCTCAGGGAGGGCTGGAAATGTGACCTGGCAGCAATAAAGCACAAGTCCTTATAAATGGGAACCAGCAGAGAGGAGATTTGGGTCACAGTTTGCAACCTCCTGCACAGCAAGGGCTAGGAGTCTTTGAAATGCCATCCAGAGCCAGACTGCTCCTGTTTAAGCCTTCCTTGAATTTGCTAATAAACCAAATTTGGAGGAAATCTTTCTCATTATGAGACAAAGATAATTTTAGTAATCTTTAAACAAAGTCCTCGTTCCCTTGGCCTGTAATTCCACTGTAACTAGTACTTTGGAGGAAGGTCTAACCTTCAGTGAAACTGAGCTTGTAGTAATTTTTAGAAGCAGTGCATACCCAGTGAATTGTGAAAAATACAGGGATTACTATATAGGTCTTAAACCTTAGGGAAACACTTTGGACTTCTACAGGCAGCTTAATCTAATCTAAAGGGTGGGCATGGTTCTAAATGTATTTTCTAGTGAGCTCTGTACTCCTGGAAGCAGAAGAAAAAATTGCTTGGCCAGCTAATGGGATTAGCCAACCACACTCAAAGGTTTACGGTCCACTATGGAGTATCTAATTGAGTAAGATGGATATTTCTAATATTCATTGCTTTAATTTTTATGTTTTATTAAAGTATGAAAAGCTCAGTGCCTGCTTGGAAGATAGCTGGAAGGTCTCCTGAGAGAGGGATTGTTTAGGGTAAAATAAACCAGAAAGAGTAAAAAGAGGCAGTAAAGAAAATGTTCTGAGAACTTCTATTGTGCTAGGGATGTTTGTGCATCTATACAAATTACTCAACTGGACCACACTGGCTTGCTGTGATGGTGTCATTGATGGGGGAGGAAATTGTAACTTAAGTTAGAATAAAGGCTTATGGAAATAATAATTATTAGAATTATCTGAAAGTGCAGCTGGTTTTCCCTATTTGCAGCTCTTGTACTGCTTGAAGGAAGACATAAAATGCAAGGACCACAGGCTGAATCTTCCTGTGCAGGATTCCAGCGGCTGTAGAAGGATGGTTCTCTCCCTGGTCTTTCTTCCTTTCCACCATCTCTCCTCTATGACCCTGGTGGCTGAACAAAATGTAGGTGCAAATGCATCTCCATGTCCCTTACTGCCTCTGGCTGGGTGCCAGCTGGGCTGAAGGTGACAGTGGCGGTGACGCTGCCATGGGTGAAGGTGACAGAGGTGGCAGTGGCAGTGACACTGCCAGGGGTGAGGGTGACACAGGTGACAGTGGCAGTGACACTGCTAGGGGTGAGGGTGACAGTGGCAGTGACACTGCCAGGGGTGAGGGTGACACAGGTGACAGTGGCAGTGACACTGCCAGGGTGAGGGTGCAGCACTGCCTGAAGCAGCCTGGCCTGCAGGCACACTGCAAAGCTGGCCACATCTCTGGTTCATGGCCACATCTCTGGTTCATGGCCACATCTCTGGTTCATGGCCACATCTCTGGCTCATGGCCACATCTCTGGCTCATGGCCACATCTCTGGCTCATGGCCACATCTCTGGCTCATGGCCACATCTCTGGTTCATGGCCACGTCTCTGGTTCATGGCCACGTCTCTGGTTCATGGCCACATCTCTGGCTCAGCCAGAACGATGGCATTGGTGTCAGGCTGCTGTCAAGTCCTGAAGGGTCAGACTCCCAGTCTGAGTCATTTTAAGTCTCTTCCAGTCCAGCAAGCTGCCAAGGGTACTCCCTTTTGGACAGGGACAGCTGCGAACCCACAATGTTCCTCACTGCTGAGAGCAGTATCCAGAGGGGAATCGAGTGCTCCACGTGTGCACGGGGCATGGCCCAAGCTGGGGGAGGTCATGGCAGGCCTGGCCTGCAGGGAAGGAGGGATTCCATGGAATGAGCCCCCTGAGCACTCCCACATCTCCCTGGCAGAGCTGGAGCCCTGTGTGCGCTTGGGCATCTCTTGCTCAGCTCTGAACAAGGGAGGGGCACCCAGAAATGTGCATTTAACCTCTCCAGTGGTGCCTTACCCAAGTAAGCATTGAAACAAGCATGCTACAGGCCTTAGGAAAGAAGGAAACAGGTTTGAACAAAATCTGTGAGATACTTTTGCCATAAAGGCGTAAGGAGTCGTCCTGATAATGATCATACAGAAGGTTGCAAAGATAGTGGGGAATTAACCTCATTAACTTGAAAGGGGAAACAAAAGCATGTGTCAATATATATTTACTCTCCTTCTGGTATTTGAAAGTATTCTTATTTGCAGAGCAAACTGAAGTCTTTTCTGTGGGATTTTGTAGAAGTAATATTAATATTAACTTTGTGTCTTTGTTGCTTTATTTCTTTGAAACAAGTAGTAAATTTACCATTGCAAAAATGAGATTTTTTTTTTTTTAGTTGTAAAATTTATCTCAGCTCATTTGTCATGAAAATTTGCCCCTTAGGACTAGTTTGAACAGTATCCCAGGTGTTTAATGTTGTTCACCTAATGAAGGCACAACTCATGAAAACAACTATTGAACTGTGGTACACTTCATGAATACTGAGGAGGCATTCAGATTTAAAATGCATGTAGTGGTAACTGGGTCTATAAACTGCTGCTCCTGAAGCCTCTATGCTGGATGCATATTTCTCCAAAAGAACATTTTTCACTTGCATGTTTTGCTATTTACTAAAGCAGTTTGTAGATCCCCATTTAGCTTCATCAAGCCTCAGAGAGTAGAGTTATAATTAGTTTGGCCATGGAGGGCTTGGCAGGTTTTTTTGTGAAATATTCTACTTCATAACATGCCTTACTAGTCACATTTCTGTCCTCTTAAATAAGAGGAAATGAATCATAGTTGGATGCAAATAGTGTAGGAAAAGAGGTAAAGAGCAGAGAAAGAGGGGTTTTCTGTCCAGGTGTGAGGGCCTGCTGCACATCAGCCTGTGCTGGAGAGCAAACTGTGTGAAGGGGAGGCAGGAGTAGGGATGGGTTAGGAGAAACCTGCTGAAATGTGTACAGAAGGAGGTCTAAAAATAGAAAAAACCTGACCCAGCTGCACCCCTGAGAGAGGAAGGGAACCAAATAAAGGGATCTGTGCAGACTCTGAGCACCACAGGAACACACCACCAGGCAGAACAGGTCTCCTGCACAGATGTGCCCCAGAGGTGCTCCAGCACAGCTGCAGGTTCTGGGCACAGCCTGGGCACGCTGGGCTGGAGCTGCTGCTGAAATGAGATTCCCCTTACTCCAGGGGAGCTGCAGCTCTGGCAGTCACAGCCTGAAAGCAGAAAGTCAGTATTGCAGGTAGCTGAAATGAAATAGCTGCTGTTGTCTGACACCCTGATGATAAGCCCACTTTTCCTTTCTTGTTTTTTCTTTTTTTTAAGCTTCATTTTGCAGTGCCTGGCCCACAGGCAGGGGGATTTTGCTCAATTTCGCTCTCTTCTCTGAGCTGATGTTGCTTAGCTCTACTAAAACTGTGTATCAGCATTTGCCAGACGCAAATCATTGTTCTTGACAGATTATGCAACTTGGATTATAAAAATCCAATGTTTTTCTCTTTCTGTCTGAAAATTTGCAGCTTGCCAGCATGGTGGGAGGCATTAGTATGCTCATTTAATTCTCAGAATTAAGCATATTTTCAAATTTAGGCTGGCTAAAAGTAAGAGTTCTGTTCTGAGAAAAAATGGTTGATGTGCTTCTGACTGTTGTTGCTGAAATGGCTGTTGAATTTCTCATTAAAAATCTCTGTGAGTGCGTAACACAGCACAGAACAGTCAGGATACTCATAGCAGGAGACAGGTCTCTGTGCAGAATTACCAGGCTCCAAATAAATGCTCAAATGCCCATGTTTTTGACTGATCTGAGATCACTTAGAGTCTGGAATATTTTTATTTTTATTTTATTTTAAACTATTAGTTGTTTTGTAACCCTGAAAAATATTTACTTGTGGACCAACGCTAACTGCAGTAGAAAAATAAAAAAGAATGCCAGATAGCTTTACTCTTCAACTTTTACTGTATCCCAAAATAGCTCTAGACCTCATTGTGCTCTGAGATCTTCAGTGCACATCTCTGCTCCGATGCTCTGCTCTCTGCCCTGTGTTTTTAGGGAAACCAGTGGGAGTTCAGAGTCTGTGGGGCTGCAGAATCCTTGATCTTCCTTGCTGACCTGAGTCTGGGTTTTCTTTCTGTGTTTGAAATGGGTGTGCTGCTGTGATATTAAAAATGGCTGTGGGAAATGTCATTCTTGTTGCAGCCCTCGTTGCATTTTGCATTCAGCCCTTTGTGTTTGCACCTGAACAGCAAAGGAGAACTCCTGATTCTGGGGGTTTATTTTCCTTTTGTTTTTATATTGAGGCTGCCTTGTATGAACACTGTAGATTCACTATATGATGTCAGCTCTGCCATGATCCCTCTGGCTGAGATACAAGCAGATTTTTATTCAAAGAGCCTAAACTACCAGATTTGGTAAATGATGTGCCTCATGTGTTGGAAAGGTGAAAAGTGAAATGGTGAGCTGCTGAAGAAATCTTACTGGTAGATCTTAGCTGTTGTGCTTGAAAGCCAGACACTTAACATCATTTTAATGCAGTTTTTGTGTTTGAGTTGATATAATAAATGTCATTGTTGAATAGCATAAGGTCATATTTTACTACTTTGACCACAAGTGCAATCTTCCAGGATTCAGTTTTATTACTATTATAACAGTCACACAGGAGAAGGTCACCAATATATCTTTCAATATGAAGTAACATATAAATGAATAGTTTATACCAACTTCATTCTCTGCAATGTGCTGTGAGCTGTATTGACAAGGATCTACCTGGGATATATTCTGTGTAACTCTGGAGCTGCTGTATTGTGTGTTGCTTATGCTCATTGGGGCCTTAGTCTTTGCAAAGAAATGAATCTTTGAGGTTTGTACTCTGCTGCTTCAAAAGAAAAAGGGCATTTTCTTCAGCAGTATAGATATTTACTCTGAAAAGCACAGCTATACACCACACAGCATGATGAAAATGATCCAGCTTTTGCATGCATACACTTTGGTTGAACAACAACAGTCCCCAGCAGTGCCAGATTTCAAGGGTAATACATCAAGAGTGTGTATCAAAACCCATGTGCACCCTCTCTGCTTAGAAAGAGAAAGACTTCACTGATCTTTAAAGCTGAAGTAATTGGACACCTACCTGCATATTTACATTGCCTGACATAGCATTACAGTTACTTTTTTTTGTGGCTTCCAAGGTGCACTTGTACAAGATGCAATAGATATCCTTGATTTTTCTTTTGAGTGAAGGCTGTGTTCCAAGTGAGGCCATCTCTGTTGCCCTCTGTGGAAGATCTGGTATTAGCAATTTTCTTCTGCTTGGGATTCATCCTGGTTTGTTTTTTATAAAGAATTTTTAATGAATTTTTATCATGTGAGGATGAAATGCCTCTCAACTTATTAACTTGTATATCTTACTTCCTTAGAGAAAAGTCACCAGTTTTTGTGGAAATTGAGAGTGGAAAAAAATGCAGGGGTTAAAAGGTTTAGCAACATCCCTTGCTGTAATGAATTATGTAAGGCAAAAATATTAAGTAACAATACACATAGTCTGTTTGGGGATTATGTGCAGCAGGATGTATGGATGGCAGGCTCCTTACTTTACTTTTTTGGGGGCTTTAAAACATACTTGTAGCTAAAAAAGTAAAAAAGTTGTTATCCTGGAAAACTTTTTTGCTTTTTTTTTTTTTCCAGTATCTCAAGGGTTAGCATTACTGAACAGTAAAACTATTTTGTAAAGCTGAAGTCCCCAAACTGTTTCTGCTTTGTGTGGTTTTGAGTGCAAAACAAACAATATCAGCTTGCTGCTCCTGCTGTCAGTCAAGATCTATAGCTGCTGCAGAAGATTTGTGCGTCCCATGCCAGAGGAACTGGGTTTCAAATCTTGTTTGACAGCTCTGGAGGGGCTGTGCTGTGCATGCAGCTATTTTTGTGGTGAAAGCTCTGTAATGTAGACTGTTAGATATTTCAGGTGGGTTTTGCTGAGGGTTGGGTTTGTGCTGTGAGCTCCCTGAGCACCAGGAGGATGCACAAGGTGAGAGACACGAGGGGAAGGCTGGGTCCAACCCTGGGGCTGGGTCCAACCCTGGGGCTGGGTCCAACCCTGGGGCTGGGTCCAACCCTGGGGCTGGGTCCAACCCTGGGGCTGGGTCCAACCCTGGGGCTGGGTCCAACCCTGGGGCTGGGTCCAACCCTGGGGCTGGGTCCAACCCTGGGGCTGGGTCCAACCCTGGGGCTGGGTCCAACCCTGGGGCTGGGTCCAACCCTGGGGCTGGGTCCAACCCTGGGGCTGGGTCCAACCCTGGGGCTGGGTCCAACCCTGGGGCTGGGTCCAACCCTGGGGCTGGGTCCAACCCTGGGGCTGGGTCCAACCCTGGGGCTGGGTCCAACCCTGGGGCTGGGTCCAACCCTGGGGCTGGGTCCAACCCTGGGGCTGGGTCCAACCCTGGGGCTGGGTCCAACCCTGGGGCTGGGTCCAACCCTGGGGCTGGGTCCAACCCTGGGGCTGGGTCCAACCCTGGGGCTGGGTCCAACCCTGGGGCTGGGTCCAACCCTGGGGCTGGGTCCAACCCTGGGGCTGGGTCCAACCCTGGGGCTGGGTCCAACCCTGGGGCTGGGTCCAACCCTGGGGCTGGGTCCCACCGGGCTGGGTCCCACCTTGCTGTGCCCCTGTGCCCCTGGCTCTGTCCCAGCTGTGCCCCCTGCCCTGGCTCTGTCCCAGCTGTGCCCCTGGCTCTGTCCCAGCTGTGCCCCCTGCCCTGGCTCTGTCCCAGCTGTGCCCCTGGCTCTGTCCCAGCTGTGCCCCCTGCCCTGGCTCTGTCCCAGCTGTGCCCCTGTGCCCCTGGCTCTGTCCCAGCTGTGCCCCCTGCCCTGGCTCTGTCCCAGCTGTGCCCCCTGCCCTGGCTCTGTCCCAGCTGTGCCCCCTGCCCTGGCTCTGTCCCTGGGGCTGCCCAGCCCTGCCTGGTGCTCCCTGGTGTGCCCAGCACAGGGAAGGGCTCCCATGCACTTCCACTGCAGGGGGCAAAAGTCCCAGCAGTTCAGCCCAGCCTCCTGTCCAGCAGGATTAAGCCATGTTCCAAGAAAATATTTATAAGTCCTTCTCCTTGAAAAATCTGAATCAAGGTAAATAATTTTCCTGACATCTGCTTCCCCAATGTTTTGCTTGCCATTATGTGCAGATCCATTCTATTGCATAGCACTTGCCAGCGTGGGAACATCTTGTTTTCTGATGTATTCAAAACTATGTTTAATGACTTTAGCCTTCACCTATTAGGACTTTTATTTCTGGAAAATGTTTATACCATGCAAACAGAGGAAGCAGGTGTGAACGTGCAAGCTCATAAGCTCAGCCTCTGAGAGTTTTAGTTGTTGATAAGTTTGGGGAGTTTTTTGATAGATCAGTGGCAGTCCCAGAAAAGTCATCCTCCAAAACACAATTGTGGCTATGTGAGTTTAGGCAAGAAAAGAATTTAAAAAATTGTATTTGAAGATGTTCATTACCCATGCAATCTTTCCTACTTTGTTAAAACTGATTTCCTTTTGGCCTGTAGGTTGTCCTAGAGCACACCTGGGAGATTGGAGCTGTTTGATATTGGAGTTCTGAACAAGGAAACACCCTTTGAGTTTCAATGCACATACACATCTATATATCTATAGCTTACACGGGTTTAAAGGAAATCAATTAGCCATTGACTATTGCAGAGCAGTGGCGATAGCATCTGGAAGTAGGGATAGTTTACTAAGTCTGAGCAAGGCCTTTGAATGTTCCAGTACTTTTTGAGGGCAAAATTACTCAAGGAGGAAATTCTCCTTGCAGAATTTCATTGTTTTTGGATTTCTGTAAGTCCAGATGAAAATGCAGAGGTGGAAATTTGTCACTGAATGTTTCCAAATCTAAAATCTGTCAGGCAGAGTTGCTCTCAAGGCATTCTCTAAGTGGCCCCCATGGCTTTGAGCTCTGTCTGCTCCTGTTGACCTTTCAGTGTGCTGGAGGGCTCTTCCCTTCCCTGGGCCTGGAGGAGGGAGGAATTACCAGATGCAGTTCCTGGTGCTGCTTTGCTGCTCAGCCCTTGCTGGCTGGAAGGCCCAGGTGACACTGGCCAAGGGGCCCAAGGGCAAACACTTCTGAGCAAAGGAAAGAGAATTAAAGCTTGGGAAGCACAGTGAGTCAGAGCATTCCTTCTCAGCAGCAGAGTTTGCTTTTACCTTTATTCAAACATTGGTTCCCCGTTCCTCCTCCCACTGGAAAACATTAAATTATTCTAAGTGATACTGAGTGTTTTCTGCATTTTGTGGTAGCTCAGGTCACAGAGGCTGCAGTGAGTGCAGTGTTTCACTCCCAGGCTGGGGCCTCTTGGTGTCTTGGCTGCTGCCACTGCAGGTTTAGGTGTCAGAGTTGTGCTGCATGTGTGGTGTCAGCTCTGCCTGTGAGCACGAGCTACAGCTCCCTTTCCCAGCTTCCTAATTGCTATTAAAGGAGACAGCGGCACCCTTGCAGCTGGCATCTCATTTCATCAAAGTAGTGATAAACTATATTAAAAAAACCTTCTCTCACTTCAAAATCCTTTCGTTTTGGTGACAAATGTTGGGGTATATTTGCATACAAATCACTTTCTTCCAGGAAAAGGCTGATTTTTTTTTTGTGCTGCAGTTGTTTTTTTTTAATGTTTTCTAAACATAGTTTGTCTGAAAGTTTTATGAGCCAGTCCTGGTTTGTTTTTTTTTTCGTACACAGCCTGATGAGCTGCTTCTGGAACAGAAGATACTGAAACATTAAATTGCTTGTTAGTTCCTCTTTTGAGGACAGCCTAAGCATGTTTTGCTATAGGACAATTTCCCTTGCCTCTTACAATTCTGTGGCTTCTCATCTCCATTCATAACTTTGCTTATCTTGCACATATAGATTAGTAGTACAAATATAATTGGATCTGGCATCATGGCTGCAAGAGGTTTTTTTAATTTTTCACTATTGGTTTAACTTTTTTTTTCAAGTTTAGTTTAAAAGATTGGTGGTTTTGTTCATTAACTTTTGATTCTAATCAACTGTCCTAAGAAAGTGGCAGTCAAATGGAAATGTTATTTACTCTTTCTGATGGGAAATACCGTTTAAGAGAGTTTAGTTCTCTCCTACAGAAAATCTACCCTGTAGAAGCACTTTTATTTCTTGATGACTGGTTGCATGGCAAAAACATCTCAGCCTAATCTATCCTATTCTTGGACACCATTTTATCTCCTCTACAATCGAATTTGTCTGTAGTGGAACCAACATTCTTTTTATCGCCCAAGGTCTGATCTTCAAGCTTTCACCTTCAAAAGCACAGCCATCCTTAGGCAGACTGGTAGCTCAGAATGATTTATAACTGGGGAGAACTTTGAAGTTCCTATAAATAACCAAAAAGAGAGCAATGTTTTCTGCCTTTTTTAGTTATACTGCAGCTTGCTTGCTAATGCTTCGGCATCTCTTGTGTCCTCTGTTCTGTATCAGTGACATGCAGCCAGGAGTGACTGTGCCACCAGCTCCTGAGTGGCCTGATAAGAATCCTAAGATAGTAATGGAAAGCCCAGGGAGAAATGATTCTCAAGTGTTTTTCCCACCAGTGGTAAGGATCAGCATGGGGCTGCACGAGGAGCACAGACGTCACATGCAAGGGGACTCTGCAGAGAACATCTTCAATTTCCAGAGAACAAGTCTGCACTTTGCTTTTGCAAGACTGAGCTCTCCAGCTGCACACAGCCATCACTAACACTGGGGGCTGCTGAGTGAGTCACATCCAGCAGCTTAGCAAGGGGAAGCTGAGCAAATGACAGTGGAGATGCTTTCGTTTGGAGGAATACCAAATGTTCCTGCTCTTTCAGCCCCTAGATATGGGATATCTACTTTGTGACCTTCAGAAAGAGAAAGAAATTCACATTTCTCAGCAAGATGGCTTTGATGGTGATCATAAACCCCCAAGATATGCTGTGTGCTTGTAATTTAAGGAAGAAACACAGAGATCTGGAAATTCATTTGCAGATACCAAATTCAGCATCCATTTTCTCCCTCACATCCAGGATGCAGTTGGAATACTCATCTTCCTTTGTTGGATATTTTTGTTTGCTTGTTTGTGTTTGGCATATATTTACTTTCTCTTTTAACACTGATAGCATGTCAGATTTAAAGCATTTTTTCCTCCCTCCAGGGAACTGCCTGCTGGCAATAAGTGCAGTGACATATTGTTGTTATCAGCTCGTACTACGGCGACACAGAGAGTTCCAAACCAAAGATCACAGCCCAAATCTTTGGGGATATGCAGACATGCTGTAGAGTTCTAATAGCTACTCACATCTTGCTCCAGTGAGACTTTTAGGCCTGGGATTAATTTGGAGTGCACAGGGATCTTGCAGATTTCCCACTGGTTCCAGCAATGGAAAGGGAAATATCTGCCATTGAGGGTGAGGTAGGGTGTAAAATCAAAATCAAAAATCACAAAATCAAATGCTTGCCTTAATGGATATCAGCCTAAAGTATCTGCAAACCTCACACTGTACAGAACTTACAGGGAGCTCCATGCAGGTATTGAGGTCCCTATGAATGTTTCCATCTGGACCTATGCAATAAAGTGAAGGGAGTGGAAGGAAGGAGAGCAGGTCTGAGTCTCTGCAGAGCAGAAAACCACAGTTGCAAACACAGAAGGTTTCTCCTCTGCAAACATCCTTTCATGCCCCTACTACAGTTGATTTTTTTGTTGATCTCACAGCTAAAAGACATTCAGGATCTCCCCTTGCTGCTTGTGTGACACCACCCTTTGCTTTGGAGCATTTGTTTTTCCCAGAAGTGACCCTGTACTGGGCATGAACATCCTTGGCTACTTTCAGTAGTACCAACAAAGGAAAAAAACAGCAGTGGCTTTTGCAAGAAACTGCTGGTGTGCAGGAAACCATTTTTACACTTAGCTCCTCAAGAATGTGTGCATTTGTGTCTCTCCACTGAGGCTGGCACAGGAGGATCCACACCCAGCTGCTTTTGGGGAGGTGATGGCTGATGGTGATTTCCAGAGGGAGGTGATGGCTGATGGTGATCTCCAGAGGGAGGTGATGGCTGATGGTGATCTCCAGAGGGAGGTGATGGCTGGTGGTGATTTCCAGAGGGAGGTGATGGCTGATGGTGATCTCCAGAGGGAGGTGATGGCTGGTGGTGATTTCCAGAGGGAGGTGATGGCTGATGGTGATCTCCAGAGGGAGGTGATGGCTGGTGGTGATTTCCAGAGGGGAAATGTTCCTGTGGGCAGAAAGCCGAGGCAGCTCCTGCTGCACACAGCCCTGAAGGAATTCTGTGTAATGGGGTTTGGCCCTTACAGGGGGAAGATGCTTTCCCCAAACCCATCTCCTCCATGAGCACCTGTTAAAGAGCTAAGCATACACTGTTCTGGATTTGCAAATCGTTATAATGACAGACTGTGACAAGAAAAAGAGCCATGAAAATAGATCATTTAAAGAAGTCCTGGATTAAAAATCCCCTGGTACACTGGGACATGATAAAACTCCTCTAAGTCAATAATCTGTGCATTAAGAACTCCTCTGGTTATGTAAAGGAACTAAAACAGCCTGTTTTTCTCAGTGAGCCCGAGGAAGCAGTAGCTTGGGTATGTAATAGGATGATAAAGAGTGCTTGCTTTTCAGTAGCCCTTACAGTCTAACTTGATTTACAGATCAGATCTCTGCTGCTGACAGCAGAAAGACTGTAATGATGCCAATGACCGTGTCTAAGAGAGTCTCAGTTGTGTCTTTATTCCAAGTCCTCAGAAAGGAAATAATAAAAACAGATAATCGCATTAAAGTAATGGTTTCAGATGACACTCACACAAAATAAGGTTATTCAGAGCTAAGCTGCTAGTTTGTCTTCTTCATTCCCATGTTCTTGAATATTGCAGGAGTCCTGGCTGGAGCATGAATGGATGCACCGTGCAGGGCACAGCGCTCCAGCAGGGCTGGGAACAACGTCCTTGGTGACAGCAACAGCCCCAGAACAGCATCCAGAGAGGCAGGCATGACACAGGGCCCTGCTGCCCTGCCCAAGAGAGATATTATGCAAGTGAAAACCAGGAAGGAGACCTACTCTCTGCTTCCCTCCTCCTTTATAGCTTTCATTGTCACAAGAGCTTTTTGTGCTTGAGTTTTATTTTGGATTAAAAGGAGTGCTTTGTACAGATAGTTTCATGTTGAAGATGTACTCTACATCTGTTTTACATTTTCTCAGCCCTTAAGTATGGCTTTCTCAAAACTGACTCCCCTGGCAGGTGAAGAAAAATGCACCTTTGGGAGCATTTTGTCCTGACACACACACTCTCTGTGAACCTTCTCACCGACACCAAGCATTTTGTGTTAAAGCAGGTATGAAATAAGTTGTCAAAATTAAGTAGCTAAAGAATAGTGGCTTAAAATAATTTCTTTTCATGTTGAGCTACCTCTTAGTCTCTGATTAAATGCTACACAGCCTCTTTGATATTTCCACCCCACCTTTCTCTCTACTGCAGCTGAGTGAGGGCTGATCCCCTGCTTAGCTGTGCTCATTGTTTTAATCCCCAGAGACATAAACTACAGAAGAGACTACTGCTCTATCCCTTTTCCTTTTGAAGTATGTCTGCCAGCCCCACTTGCCTTTCCCTGGTTTACCCTTTCAGTGTCCTTGTCACCCAGCTATTAATGTTGGGAAGGGTCACACGCAGAGGGGTGTGTGCACCTGGGCCTCTCTGGTGAATGCTGCAGAGCTCTGGGTGTTTCCAGGGCTGCTTTCAGTAGTCCTGCTAAACAGCAAAGAAATAAATGTACATTTACAAAACCAGTAATCAACTCTCTTACTTGGAAACTCATTTCTCCACTGCGTCAACTTCAGCAGTGCGCTGGCCAGTGCAGTAGAGATAAACTTCCATCATCATGGACTTTGCAATTTTAGCATTCCAAGGAACTGAGGAAAACACTCTGGGACATTTATCACATCAAAGATGTGATATTGCAGGGCAGAGATATTATAGTTTGCCTGTCTGTCATGCAAGTGTGGTGAATGGCTCTTTCACAAGGGGGACAGAAGGTTCTCTCACCTCCTGGACTGTTCCTAAAGATGCTGATGCTTTTGCAGAGGGCTAAGCCTTTCCTGCAAGGGGTGTAGGAATTTAGACTCATCCTACTCTCATGGAATAGTTCCCTGGAACAGCATAGCCTATTCTCTTGCTTTAGATGCAATTTCAGTAACCAGCTATGCAAAATATGCCATGAGCATATTGCCAGTTTTAGGCAAACACAGCTCTCCATTGACTCAAATCTGAGCAGTTTTCTGATGCCCTAACAGAAGCAGGTGGGAAACCAATCCTAGAAATTAATGGGAATCAGGTGGCTTAGTTCACTTTGAAAATCCCAGCATACATCACAATATTCTTTGAGGAATACACTAAGGGTGAGATAGCCTGAATTATCCAAATTCAGTTTTCCAAAACTCCCTGTTATTCATGTTTCTCATTATCTATAAATTACATTCAAAATTACCTTAATTACCTCGGTTATCCAAACATATTCGTTGTCCCCTGTGATGCTGTGCTAATTGATCTTGTACTGCATTGCTGCAGCTGATGCTTCACTGGTTACAGAATGAAGGCACAGTGGGTGTCCACGTGCCATGGGTTTGTCTTTGTGCTGCTCAGCATCAGGTCAGTGCAGAGCTACAAAGAGCACATAGAAAGCTCTCAGCCACCTGCATTGCCAGGCACCTGGGAAAGCAGAGCTGTTACCAACTTCTCCAGCAGCAGGTCTGGCAGGACTTTCCTTGACATAACTCTGGAGAAGATAGAGGAGGATGAAATGGAGCTTCCTAAGCAGCAAAGTACTTCTACACCGCCAGCAAAGGTCTGGCTTTTCACAGTTCCAGATCCACTGCTTTACTCTGGTCAAACCAATTTGCCTTCAAAATTAGGTGAGAGAAATCCCAGGGAGATTCACCAAATATTAATCTGATTAATTTACTACTGTCACCCACCATAGATGGCCAGAACAGAAAAAGGATTGTACTTTCAAGTGCCATAGACAAAAACGTCAGTAATGCTTATGGTTTGTAGAGAACCCTGATTCCCACATTCTGTGGTAGCTGTCTACCAGGTAAAATCATGTTTCCAGGAAAGCTTATTGTCTGGTATATGGCATCCAATAAATTTCAAGAAAGTAAATTTGTCATAACTAATATTTGATAATTAATTGTTCCCTCTTTACAGCTCCTGAATCATGAGCTAGAATATAGCTTCATAATGATCACATTAGTTTTTGAATATGATGGTGCTGCAGCCTTAATTAAGACCAAATGCTGAAGCATTTTCTCACAAGTTAGTTTTTATTCTCAGGTGGAGGGGCTGGATCCTGAGCTCACTTTCTCTGTTTGAAACGAGGTGTTGCAATGGCACTTTGCAATGGCATGTTGCAATTCCAGCAGGGTTATTTTGGTAAATTGAATTTTTCTGGTGGTGCAGGCCATTTGGACAGGACTCGAAGCTGCTGAACAGTTTTATATGAACAAATCAGTTGCTGTGACAAATGCCATCACTCCAGTATTTAGGCCAAAACTCTGCTTTTTGACTGTTGCACCCCAAATGTTCTTTGTTCTCTGCTGTCAGCTTTGGGCATGGCTTTATTCAGTGGGTTGTGCATTTACATTTAGGTTTATTTCAGTGGGCTTGTACATCTATAGTTGCTATAGGTGCACTGACGGCTTAATGTAATTGTGCCCAGTTTTGTCATCTATTTAGAAAAAGGGTATCTCAAGTGGAGCAGTAAAGATGTAGCTCTTAGCTGGGATGGGTTGCTGTACAAGATTTCTTCACAGGATCTCAGAGCATCACAGCAGTTACAGAGGATATCTTCAATTCTGGGATTTCTGCATTTCTCTCACTGGTTATTTATTGCTTTTGGGCCTTCCAAGATCAGAAGCTTGATGTGACTCTAAGGATGTGGTCATGATTCATGTTACAAATGTAAGTTTAGATAAATTTCCCCAAATGAGACTTGGATCAGAGTTTCTGAGCCACAAACTCTGGCACAGCTGCTCTCACTGTGGTTCCACTTAGGTACCTGCTACTGCCCGAGGCTGTCCCCAAGGCCGGGAGCCAGCAGAAAAGGACAAATCCTGCAGTAAAATACCGCTTCCAATGAGGAACTGAGCTTCTAGTTGACCTACTTGACATACCCTAAAGGCATTTAAAGGGAATATCAAATGTATGAGAGACTTGTTTAAATGAAAAGTGAGAGGCTCTGACTCTGGCATGTCCCTGCTGTGGCTGTGTCCTGGGAGTCCCTGTACTTTGTGCAGCAGGACTTTGTACTTTGCTGTGCTGTCTAGCAAAATTCAGACTACAAGCCATATCTTTATGTAAATTAGATCTATTGACTTTTAAAAGTAAAATAATGTTTATTGTTCATTTCTTGGAACTATTGCGTGTTTCACTGACATGAGAAGTTATTTTAAGTCCTTTTAGTGGGATGAGACAATCAAGTAGAATAAAACCCCCTCTGTATAAAAACTGCAATGTGGTCTTCAAAGAGTGTGCTTATCATAGTGTGGAGAGATCCATGTCAGAGATTTGCAGTGATTGCTCTTTGTTCTAGTGGAACCACTAGTTCTCTATTATAAATCTGGTCTTCTGCATTAGTGTAAACATGTGCTGAGCTGCCTTATCAAGATCAAATTATTTAAATAATTTGTCTTATCTTAATGGCTTTTTTTTATTAATGCTACTATGTGGCAGAGCAATATAAAAAAAGTTGTATATGGGTTTAATAGTCTGAAGCATTTTTAAGTTTTTATTGTAATTTTATTGCATTTGCATTGGTTCTTAATCATCTTTATTGTTCAGAGCTATGTTTTTCCCAAACTAGCAAACACTGTGATATACTGTTTTCCATATTGTACCAAAGCACTCCTCTAACATATTTAAATACAGTTCTACATGTAAAATCCACTAAAGAGTTCTCTTTCACATTTTCCTATTATGAGATGCTCAGTCTTAATCCAAACAGCCTCTACAGATTTCCTTCCTGAGGTCAGTCACTCCATCTTGTCACATCCAAGTCACATCCAAGTCACATCCAAGTCACATCCAAGGCTTGTTCTGGGCTGGGGGGAGCGCCAGGTTTTGCATTGCTGCAGGTTTATGGGTGTCCTGCTCCTGTGGGTTTGCTGGGAGCTGAATGGGTTCCTTGACAGGCTGCTGTAATGAATCAAGATATGCATTTGATTAATTTTTAAAGGCTTTTTGAGGCCCTCTGTGTGTACGTGCATCTGCTATTTCAGTGTTCTCTTCCTTCTTAACTCCTCCTACAGGCAGCATCTGTTAAACCATTATAGTTTTCTTCACATAGAGGAATTGCTCCCATAGCCTTCAAAATCTGAAGAATCGTTCAAGGGCAGAAAAAAAGAGAAATGACTGGCAGTTGTTTTACAGTTAGATTAATTTTATTAGTCATGCATTCTCCTGTGTTTTTTCAGAGCTCTGGGACTTCTTTCTCTTAGCAATTAAAGCTTTAGAACAAAGAAAGCTGCTTAGATGCAATGATGAATTTAATACCCCTGCCCACACTCCTCAGCTGAATCTGGGGACATTGTGGTGAGTTTTAATACCTGAAGCTTTGAGTGATTCTGTGTGCTTGGGGCAGTGATGCAAACTCACGTAAAACAGCGTCAGAAAAGAGCAGCCCCTCCCGCTGCGCCCCAGGTGCATTTTTCCTGCATTCCCATCATCCTAAGGGTTCTTGCACACAGAGCCGTGAAGCAGTGGGAAATTATCCCCTCTTCCAGATCTCTGCAGCCGCTTCTCCTGGTGCCTGGGCTGCAGCTGCGGCCCCAAAGCCCTGCGAGGGCGGGG